>VZTM01025405.1:329690-367746 GCA_013400555.1 Jacana jacana
GATCCTCCCTCACTGCCCCCGCTGTCAGTTAAACCCTTGCCCATCTTCTTTTGAAGAGGCTGAAATTGGTCAGAGCCTGGACCAATTTCAGGTGGTGGAGTCCCCATCCCTGGATGTGTTTCAGAGTGGTTGAGATGTGGTGTTGGGGGATCTGGTGTAGGGGAGAACTTTGTAGAGTGAGGCTGATGGTTGGACTCGATGATCCCAAGGGTCTCTCCCAACATGAATGATTCTAGGATTCTATGAAAACAGGGATTCTGTCGTTCACTGTGGAAAGAAAATGTTTACCCTTACGTGCTGATGAAATAAACTTTAAACTGAAATAAACTTTAAGGAAGGCAGGGCCACGTCCTCTCGTAGCTGATGGGTCATGTGGCAGGTTGGAAAAGCTGCTCCAGCATTGACATGGCACGCTCTTCTACCTCACAGCGGTTCATTCTGCAGTAATTGAGTCAGGGGAGCTAAAACCACCAATTTCGAACCTAAAATCCAAGTGGGGTTTTTCCCACAGCCTTTGCTTAGCACTAGAGCCGACTGCTCCTCATCTTGTGCAGCAGAGTAGCATCTAACAAAACCCTTCAGCTGCCAGGAATTTTCCACATTACTGTGTTTTCGATAGTGTTATTTGATATGACAGTTCAAAAGTGTTTTCGGGGAGCTGTGGTTTTGGGGGTTTTTTAACACAGGCACAGATGACTTGGTTGCTCCCTCTGTCTCTGGAATTGGAATTTCTTCAGAGCTCTGTGGGATTACACTTCAGCATGTGGTTGGTGTAAGGAGATTGCTGGTCTAGATGATCAAATCTAATTGTGAAATGGCTATTTTTAGAGCTGTGGATGTAGTTTTTTGGAGCCGTTTAAGTGAGATGCACCAACAGGAACCTAGGAACAGCAGAATAGCCATTATGTAGGATTTTACTTGTAAAATTTATTAATAAGTGGATTGCTTGCAAATAGCTTCATTTGATTTAATGAGAAAGTACCAAGATTAGGCGGGGGGAGAAGACATTTTCAAGAAACATGTTTATACGCTGAGTTCAGTAATGTTTTCTAAATGTGAAAAATCACTAAGATAAAGGCTATTGATTGATTTACACACATGAGTTTGAAGTTAAGCTGGTGTTTGCTTGTCTTGCTGAACTGGGGCAATAAAAAGAAATGTTTCTGTAGGAGCATTTTTCAAATTGGGAGGGATATTTATATATGTACCTATGAGAGGCTGAGTTAGTCCAAAAGCAACAGAAATAAAATTAGAACAGTGTAGGAAAACCTCAAGTTGCAGACCCAATGCCAAGAAATACAATTTTATACATTTTTAAATACAGTTTTAAAAAAATGTTAAGATACTTTTGGGATTTGATGATGTTACACTTCACTTTGGACCAGCTGGAGAGACCGTGAGTAACGTGTTTGTTTTCCACATAGAACAGATTAATTTCCAATTAAAAGCTGTTACCAAGAAAAAAACAAAAGAGAGAGAGAGAGAGAGAAAATGAACGCATTTTCTGTGCAACATTTGTGGTCAAATACTGAATAATCCATCTGATAGCTTACTACATGAATTTGAAATGAGTTGAAAATAATTACGGAACCTGCTCACGTGTTTTCATTATATAAACTGAAAACAATTAAAAAGCTAAACAAAGAGCCTACAACATGAAAAATATTTAATTAATTTCAATCCTTATAAGTGGCAGGAATGCAGAAAAGCACATGTGTTTGGTTTATCTGGCCAAGGTCCTTTGAATTGCTCAATAAGAACGCATGCAGGATGGCTGTCCCATTGCGGGGTGTTACCATCTCCATATTAGACATCTGAACCCAAGAAATGCTCCATAATGGATGAATTAGAGCTCTTCCTCTTTGATGCATGGTAACCTGGCGTTTTTCTTCCTTGCAGAAGGGAATCCATACACCTGGTGGGTTGGAAAAGCCAACGAGAAGCACTACTATTGGGGCGGATCGGGACCTGGCATTCAAAAATGCGCCTGCGGCATCGAACGCAACTGTACTGATCCCAAGTACTACTGCAACTGCGATGCTGATTATAAGCAATGGTGAGTGGTTTGCAAGGTGGTGGCATCAGAATGACCACAATCTCTTCACTTTTTACAATACTGACAGTTTTTTGCAAGGTAAAATTGGAAGGTCAAGTCCTCATAGGAAAGGCCAGCGTTTTGGCTCCATCACACTGAGTTGTGACCGATGGTGTCTCCCAAGGGTCAGTACTCGGTCTAGTCTTGTTCAACATGTTCATCAATGGCCTGGACAAGGGGACCAAGTGTATCCTCAGCAGGTTCACTGATGGTACCAAACTGGGGACTCTGGCCAACACTCCAGAGGGCTGTGCTGCGTGACCTGGACAGGCTGGAGAGATGGGCAGAGAAGAACCTCATGAGGTTCAACAAGGGCAAGTGTAGGGTCCTGCACCTGGGGAGGAAGAATGCCAGGCACCAATAGAGGTTAGGGGCGGACATGGATAGGGGCTGGCAAGTTTTTACCTAATGCAGCCCACGATAACATTAGTTTTCTTGGCCACAAGGGCTCATCACTGGCTCATCTTCAACTTGTCTTTCACCAGGACCCCTAGGACCTTTCCTGCCAAGCTGCCTCCCAGCTAGTTGGCACCCAACGTGTATTGGTGCCTGGGCTTGTCATTCCCCGGGTGCAAGACTTGACACTTTTTCCTGTTAAACTTTGTGGTATTTCTGTGAGTCCACTTCTCCAGCTTGTCCAGGTCCCTCTGGGTGGGCAGCATGACCCTCTGGCATGTCAGCTACTCCTCCCAGTTGGGTGTCATCAGCAAGAATGAAGTAGGAAAAATACAAAATTAAGTAATAAAGGAAATCTTGCGGACCCTGCAACGATAGATTAGGATGTGGGCAATCAGACATTGTCATGGGCATTGCTGTGCCGTTGTTAGGATCTAGGGTAGTTTGTTGTTGGCTGTGATACAGGGGGTGAACTACACACCACCACAGGGATAGAGAAGTCACTATTAGAGGAAAGATGTGGTGCAAAACTTCAAAGCTAGAATTCTAGAGAGGGTGAAGAAAATAAAGTCAGGGGACTCTGACTCGAGCATTGGCACTAGAGCAGCGTGGCAGGAAGGAGGTAGGTTTGGTTCTGTGACAAAACCACAAAAGGAAGGTATTGTAATAATAATTAAGATAATGGCAGAATTAGGAGCACTTAGGGGTTTCAGTGCATGAGGCACTGGATGTGTAGCCATGAAGAATAGTCTGGGCACCATATGTTGACCATTTTATGCTGAGAGAAATGCGTGGGGGAAGTAGCATTGACTTTTGGTATCTTCTTGGGGCTTCTCAAAGAGTCACAGGTGATAATTTAATAAGCAGCATTCGCTCTGTAATCTTCTTCTCTGACCTCTGTATGCACTGAGATTATATGGAATCTACTAATATAATTATTAGATTTTTTTAAAATCTAAAATAAGATGACTGTCATATTAGATATGCAGCTGTTTACTCAGAACTTCAAAGAAGAAGACATTTACACAGTATTTCTCTAGATCTGTATCAGGGATTTTTTGGGGGGAAAACTGAATATTTAGGCAGTTTATGAAATCTGTGACTGGATAATACATTTTCATCTGTGATGTGTGTAAATGGCAGGAAGAAATGAAAAGGTCATTGTAGTCTTTGAGGACATTTTATTCAGGTTGAATAATTTAACCAATTCCAAAGCTGTACCTTTGGGGGTTTGGAATTATTTTGAGAAGTCCTAGTTGGGCATTTTCTCTAGCCAGAATGATCAATACCTGTAAAACAAGTGAGCTCCAGAGGTGAGGAGCTCAGTTACCAGGGGCAGAATGTTAACCAGGACCTTCAGTACGTGTGGGCCCAACTCCGGTGACAGCACACCAATTTGGACCACAGCATCTGCAACAGCACTTTTGGAGTTGGTTGACCTTGTAGTCCGTTGACCTTGTAGATTCAGCCACCAATGGGAGCCTGGAAAGGGCAGAGGCTTGGGGAGGCATCTGGCTGCAGCAAAAGCACAGTCCCTCACACTCATTCAAGCCTTGGAAAACAAGCAAAATGCCCCCATGCGTTCCAACTATTGCATAGAGTGTCCTCTCATCCTAGGGGGTAAAGCAGTGATATCTTAGGATCACTGGGAACCTTACTTTGGTAGAGTATGCAAAGATGCCCAAGCAACGACTGACTGAGATAACTCCAGGATTAAAATCCCGGCATCACAACACAGACACTGGTCAGTGGTTGAGTGACGTGGGTATCCCAGCACAGTGTGGAAATTATTGTTAGTGTAGAGGTCTTTGCAGCTTCTGACGAGCAGACAGGTCTCAGCTCCCTGGCTGACAGGAGTGATTTTGCCAGAGCTGTCACCCTTAGCTCACCAGCACAGCTTGTTGTGGAAGAACTTAGAGGTGTTCCTCAGAACCAAGCAAAAGGGATGAGTAAATGCCACACTGGGGCTGAGAGGCCAGGTGGGACCTTCTGCAGTCGTTGTCTATCTTACCTATAGTGGGGAGCACTGCAGATGATCGTGCTGTGACCCACCTGGATTTTCTGCTCCAGCCCAAGCAATGTGAAAAAAGTTAATATCTGATGATTATTTTTCTTTTGGTGGGGAGAGGGAGGAAGGTGGGGAGACATGGTGGGAAGAAGGCTAGAGCTATGACAGTATTAGAAAAGGTAAAGAAGTGAAACGGGACCAGAAGTTTACTGGGTGGAAACTGGGGGAATGAAAGGGGAAGGAGAAGAGAGGTTGAGTATGGAAGAGAGATTGTGATTTTGATGTGCACCCTTTCTAAAGCAGATTGGGGAGCCTCTGCAAAGTCAGTCAGTGCATGTAAGTAGAGCATTGTCCACAGTTTTTATTGTAGAAGTTAGAGATTGTGTTAGAGACGAAGAGAGGAATTGCAGCATGATGAAGGGTCTCGTAGGAAAGGCAAGAGAATGCTCCCTTGGAGAATGGGATCCTAACTTTGCCTTTGGTAATGATCAATGACCACTCAAGGACTGTATCGTGGTCCCTAGGTACAGGGGACAAACTAAAGCTCTTTAAGGAGCCTAAAATACATGTATGGACTCAGGTACGAGTCCATACGTACGAGAGAAGCTGTGGCTGCCCCATCCCTGGAGGGTTTCAAGACCAGGCTGGATAGGGCTTGGAGCAACCTGCTCTGGTGGGAGGTGTCCCTGCCCAGGGCAGGGGGGTTAGAACTGGATGATCTTGAAGGTCCCTTCCAACTATAACCAGTCTAAGACGTGACATAACTGCTTGGCAGTATGCCTTATATTTCTTAAAACGGGACCTTCTTACTTGGTGTTACATATTGGGTCCTGTATGCTTATTTTGTGGTTACTATGATTTTTCATCCTGGAAGCAATTCAGAACTAGGATAGCAAACTAGGAACCAGGACTCTATACTTCTTCATGCAGCACGTACCAGAGTGCAGCAGGTCTCCTTCTAAAATGTGTGTAGAAATGCTTGAGCTCTGGCAACCTGCAAAGGATGAAGATGATTCCCATTTGCCCTCAGGTTCCTTCATCATGCAGTGCCAGCAGTAATGATTGAAGTCAAAGGGGAGAAGGATGCTGAGGTGTTACCCTTGTTTATTCATATGCTCCATAAATCACTGTGAGGCAAAACCTGAGGGTTCACCCTGTGGGCACCCTCACCTCTGAGTGTTGCTGTTCAGGTTTCCCCATGTTCAGCCACAGCCACCTGATCTCATCTAGATCTTTTCAAGTTATTGAATGATTGAATAACGGTGCTGAAAAAGAAGTAGGTATCTGTACTTGTTACTTTCTGGCATATTCTTGCTGTTGTTAGAAATATCCCATCATTTTTGGAGTATTCTAAGAAATTTTTGAAGCTTATGAACTAGAGGTGAAAAGAAAAGATATGATACTTTTTAATTGTACCATACAGATGGTTTAAAATGTCATTCCCAGCATATTTGTTTCTTCCTGTTATTAAGCTTCACGATTAATGTGCGAGTGACAAATCAAGTGACCAAGAACTGAAATGTCCAAGAACTGAAATGTCCAGAATCATACAGAAATTTTAGTCTGAATGAAAAGCTTATGCTTTTAACTTGAAAGTCAATGACCTTACTGTCACAGCTTGTCAGGGAAGGGCAGAGCACTCTGAGCGCTGCAGAACTTTCAGCTGCCAATGACTTTCTCCCCCTTCCTCCTTTTATTTGGGTGCTAACCTAAAGAGTAATGACTGTGCCCTCAGCACGGTGCTCTGAGGATGAAATCAGCCCTGTGCTGAGCAGCCCAATGTATTTCACTCGGGGTCTGACACTGCTTAGCTCTCGAAGAGAGTGCTTTGCTTTTCTGCTTGAATTACAGGACTCCCTTGAGTTGTTTTTTTATATCTGAATCAGTGCAGTTCGACGTAGAAGACACCTGAAATCTGTGACAACCTGTTGGTAATTGGGTAGATGAAGATTGCAGTGCGTGTTTAAGTGTTATTACTATTAGCCATCAGATTTTAGTGGAAGCAATCACAAGGAAGTCCGTCAAGTATTAAGTCTCCGGTGAAAACAAAAAAAATTTATCTGTTATTGCCATTCTTTGGTGTGCCAGGATATATGTAAGGGGGGAATAATCATACAAGGAGGGGTGGGAGGGAAGGGGTTGTCCCCAGGTCCAAGACTCGATGAGGATATTTTCTTCAGAGTCACTGGTCCAAGACAGCACGTCAGCTCCTCACCCAGGTATTCGCACAGCTGCAGCTTTTAGAGGATGCATCATTCTCTAGCTTTTCCTCATTTGGCCCAGCAGATTTCTTAGCACTGCAAAAGACCTGAGAGAAAAACAGTCAAGAGGCACCAGCAGTATTGCTGTTTGCATGGGAACTCTTCTAACATGCATTCTGCATTATTTCACTTCAAAGAGGAAGGTTGCCTGCACTGTCTGGGATAAATGCTCAAAGCAAAAAGTGACTTCTCATGAAGTTTGCGAGTTGAGCAATAAAGGCAGTGGTTCTGATACCAAGAGAAAAGTTGTTGATGTATTCTGGCCTAGCAGAGGATGTAACAAAGCAATAGAAAGAGAAGAAAAGCTCTCAGTAAATGGGAAACAATTTCTCCTGTCTGGCAGCTGGTTTTCTCTCTTAGATAAAGTCTGCAGTTTTCTGGTGGGTTATGAGTTGCTTCCCTTTCCACATAGAAATGGTTGTGAGACCCCGTTGCAGTTCCTTGTAAAATGCAGGATCTGTGGCAGCTTTGCCTTTGCCTCCTGCATAACACAACGAAATACATATTCTAAGGAGTCAAAATGTCGGCAGACCATACGTTAATTCCTGCTTTCATGGTCAGAGTAGCAGTTCAGCAGCAGTTGCTACCGGTTAATAATGGTCCCATTACCGTTGTTTCAGTTTTTCCAGCCTGGTCGTTCGATACTGTAGAGTGAGAGTCGTGGCCCTGGAGTGGAGGCCTCAGAGGTCTCCTTTGGCTAGTTACAGACATGTGCAGAGGTTACAGATGTGGCAAGGCCTCTTGTTCCCCATCACTTGTCTGCTGAAACAGCGCTTACGCTTTCGTCATGGCAGGAAGAAGATAGTATTGCCAAATGGCGGGAGGCTTCACCAGGCGGAACCTCTCTAAAAACTCCTCAGATAGTGTAAATCAAATATATATTTGACATTTCTGTTCAGTAACGAACCTTACTAAACACTGGACTAGCATTTATGTTAAGTATTTATGTTAAAGCATTATGTTAAGTATTTATGTTAAAACACTGTATTTTGAAACAGCCTCTAATAATCTAGACTGTACGGATTGATTTGGAAGAAAACCAGTGCTTTATCCAAAGGACAGCCTGTTCAGAACATGGGGAAATGGGTTCAGTTTCTCATAGCTGCCAGTAGCAATGCATCACTAGTACAGAGAGCAGAGAATGCATTTCCCCATGACTGGGAACTGTATGGAAAAGGCAGACACTGGGGCTGAAGATTTTGAGGAAGATTTTATTAGCACTGCTGCGTGCTATCACTTGTGTAGAAAAGGGCTTGCCACTAAAATTGCAGAGAGTGACAACTGGCACTTCATCAGGATTTTGTCTTTCTTGGGGAAGTGCATCAGTTTATTTTCTTTTTTTGATCTATGATGTCATATATGTCTCCATCAATCCAGACACTTCATATAACTTTGGTTGCTAAGGCAGATATTCTTGTCATCTTTGCCAATGAATACCCTCAATTTGTTCTTGCCAAAAAGACCCACTCTGACAGTAAGGCCTGTCATCTTCGCAAACCACAAATTATTGATGGTAGACTCCTAGGTGGGGACCAGCACTTTACTCTTACTAGGTATTTGCAAGGATCAGAGAATGAATGATGATTAGAAGTGTTTTCTACCATCGCTCAGGATTTCCTGGAAAACCAGGTGGCTAACTGTGGCTGAGTGAGTCTCAACATAAAAAGATGCAAATAATGCCTAATAGAACTGCCAGAATGCATACTCACTTTTCTTTGAATTGCAACTCCCTAGAAAGAACCTAATCTCAAGCAAGTCTCATGGAGTTCCTAAATCATCTAATCCTTTATTTCCTTACATCTTTTTCTTCTTCAGTCACGGCAGTGAACACACAACAGAGGTGGGGGAATAGAGTCAGTTGCAAATCTTGTCACAGCGTAAACTGAATGAGGAAAACTGGAGGCCACGCCCATAATCAAAATGGAAAACCATTTTGAAATTGCATTAAATGGAAGTTTGCTTTCTTTGTAGGAAACTAAAGCAAAAGCAAAACCTTATTTTGATGATATCAGGGGTGTTTTTTATGACGACTCAACCTCATGCTTAGTTCTGTTGTTGATCTGGAATTAATATTATCCCATAATTCAAAAAGCATAAAAATATTTTTATTTCTGGTAATATCAATTTTTTAGGATCCTTTACAAGTTTCTGTAATGATGACTGAAGGTTCAGCTAAGCAGTTGAGCAAGGGATATACATTATAGGTACTCTTCTCTGGGTAAAGAACTGGCTGGAAGGCCGTGCCCAGCAGGTAGTGGTTAATGGAGGTAGGTCCAGGTGCCTCCTGTTACAAGTGGTGTCCCCCAGGGCTTGGTACTGGGGCCTGTCTTGTGTAATATCTTTGTTGACGACCTAGATGAGGGGATTGAGTGTACCCTCAGCAAGTTTGCAAACGACACCAAGTTGGGAGGTAGCATCGACCTGCCTGAGGGCGGGGAGGCCCTTCAGAGGGGTCTGGGCAGGCTGGATTGCTGGGCTGAGGCGGGTGGGATGAGGTTCAACAGGGCCGAGTGCCGGGTCCTGCACTTCGGCCAAAATAACCCCATGGCTATAGGCTTGGGGCAGAGTGGCTAGAAGACTGTGACCAAGAAAAGGACCTGGGAGTGTTGGTTGATGCTCGGCTGAATGTGAGCTGACAGTGTGCCCAGGTGGCCAAGAAGGCCAATGGCATCCTGGTCTGCCTCAGGAATTGCGTAGCCAGCAGGAGCAGAGAGGTGATCATCCCCCTGTACTCAGCTCTGGTCAGGCTGCACCTCAAGTGCTGTGTTCAGGTTTGGGCCCCTCACTACAAGAGAGACGTGGAGGCCCTGGAATGCGTCCAGAGAAGGACAGCAAAACCAATGAGGGGTCTGGAGCACAAGTCCTGTGAGGAACAGCTGAGGGAGCTGGGATTGTTTAGTCTGGAGAAGAGGAGGCTGAGGGGAGACCTCGTGGCACTCTACAGCTACTTGAAACAACATTGTAGAGAGGTTGGTGCTGGTCTCTTCTCATGGGTAATTAGCAATAAAACGAGAGGGAATGGCTTCAAGCTGCAACAGGGCAGGTTTAGGCTGAATATTAGGAAATAATTTTTCTGAGAAAGAGTGGTCAGACCCTGGAATGGGCTGCCCAGGGAGGTGGTGGAATCCCCGTCCCTGTCTGTGTTTCAGAGTGGTTGAGATGTGGTGTTGAGGTATGTGGTGTAGGGGAGACCTTTGTAGAGCGGGGCTGATGGTTGGACTCAGTGATCCCAAGGGTCTCTTCCAACTTGAATGACTCTATGATTCTACTTGACCTCCTGCCGTCAGTGCAGGCAGGCAGATTTTTCTAAACAAGGGCATCAGCATTTGGCCAGTATTTAGCAACGATTATAGCATGCTGTGCCTTCCCTACAGCCCAGGCCCTAATCTCTGTCACTCAGATCTCTCATGATGCTCTGGGAGAATCTCTAGCTACAGCCCTGCAGAACCCAGCTGCCTCTGGAGGTGGCACATTGCATTGCCAGGAGTTCATTTTGTAGAAACTTTGCTAAGCAGCTTGTTTCATGTTTTGTCTCATTTCTCCCCTCACTGTAATACACCTGAGTGGATAAACACCCTGGGAGACAAGGGCAAGGATAGCACAGAACCCTGAAAACACCATAGAGAAATTAACCTATGGAGAAGTCGCATATAGTTTTGAAACAAGGTCATCTGTCTTATTAGCAAAATCACTAAAAAAGAAACTTAATTAAAATGAACTTAATTCTGGGAGACATATGTGCGTGTTTACAAGCGGAGGGATAGTGACAAGTATCTGTGTTTTGCCTGTGCTTTATAGCAAAGTGGTTGCATAATGAAAAATGACATCTGGTAATTACCTCTGTGCTGCGCCGTTGCTTTAAATGGGCTTGAATATCTGGGAGCATTCTGCTTCAGATAATTATTGCTGATGAATGGGGGTCCATTTAAAATGTTTTGTAGGGGGATATTTAATTCTTCTTCTAACTAGAGCACTCATGATAGTAGGCCCTGCTTTCCTTCCTCAGTAGATGTGGCAATATCCTGCATTATTTTTCTAGCACGATTTGTATATAATCCTGTACCATTTTTTGCTGAGATTGACTCTGTGATTCACTCTATGATTCCGTGCTAGGCAAGGAGGTGCGAGGATGAGGAGTAGAGGCAGTGCCAGCGTGGGAGCAAAGGCAGATATTTATACAACCACGTTTTCCTGATTTTTTTTTTTTTCCAGGAGCAGTAAGTCCCATACTTCATTAAGTTTTCTGGACCAAATTCAAGACTAAGTAAGGCACTTCAGTACCTGACTGAACTCACCAGGCATATAGGGGCTGAAGTCAGCATTAACTATAGCCATCTGTTATTTTGTCATGCCATACTCAATTATTTTTATTTAGCTCTTTCAGTCATATGAAATAAAACTGTCCAAGTTGTCAAGAACTCCAAGAAATGAAGCCCCTAAGCTACTGCTCTGAGAGGTTTTTTTAATATTTCTTCCAATACTGATCCTTGTGCCTTAGAAATCCTGCCAGAAGCGCATTTGGTCGGCTAGTTTGATAGGACATGATCCAATGGCTTGTGGATAGTAGTAGATTAGAAAAGGGCAAAAAATTCATCATTTATCTGCCTAGATCTTGCAATAGTACTTTCAATTGTACAGATGCTAAAAACACATGTCATCAGACAACTGCTCTTAGTGGGCACCCAGGAAAACGTTACCATCACTATAGTTTCTTCAGATGTACACAGATGCATTTAGCTGTACAAAAATGTAATTAAAAATGTTCAGGGTTTTAAATTAGAGAATTTTTGAGACAGGTGGTAGTAATCAGTACGGTGCTTCTTGATTTTCTTCCCTTAGAGCTTTGGTGGCGTGTTATTTCGGGGGAAGTTTCATCATGTGTGAATGGATGATGGGATGAATACAGATTTCTCTTTGTCAAAGTGATTAGGAAGACAGACATGTAACTTTCTGGGGCATGGTGAATAATTGAATGGATCATTTAATTTACTGTCCTTCATTTGATAACAGCTGCTGAGAACAGTTTTCTTACGTTTCTGTCATAAAACAGCATTTAAAACTTTCTAAGGATGACTAGAACATTTCACTGGCATTATGAAATGTGGGCTATTCTATTTTGAAATATTTTTATTTATTAACTATTAGTTTTCAGAAGACCTTTTGAGGTTTGAAATATTTTGAGAGAAAAGAATCATACTGATTTGAAAATGCCAAATGGAATTTTTAACTAACTTAAAAAACAAAACAAAACAAACAAAAAAACCCCAGTTGTTTCTCTGAGCAAGCTATTTACCCTTTCCATGCTGTTTTTCCTTGGAAAATTCCATAACATCCCACTTCAGCCTTAGATCCACAGGAGAACATCCTTTTCTTTGCTTCAACCGAATCCCAAGTAGTCACAGAATCCTAGATGGTCCAGGCCAGAAGGGACCTCTAGGGTCATCTAGTCCAACCTTCCCGCAGTCAGCAGGGACACCCCCAACTAGACCAGGTTGCCCAGGGCCTCCTCCAGCCTCCCCTTGAAGATCTTCAGGGAAGGGGCCTCCCCCACCTCCCTGGGCAACCTCTTCCAGTGGTCCCACACCCTCGGAGTAAAGACCCTATTCCTAATATCCAATCTACATTTGCTCTTCTCCAGCTTGAAGCCATTGTTCCTCATCCTGTCCCTGCAGGCCTTTGGAAACAGACCCTCCCCAGACTTCCTGTAGCCCCTTCAGGTACTGGAAGGCTGCTCTGAGGTCTCCCCAGAGCCTCCGACTCTTCTCCAGGCTGAACAACCCCATACCTGCCTCCAGAATCGCTCAAGGTGGAAGAGACATCCCAATATAAGATTGGGCATTTCTCCCAAAGGAAATGCCATGTGCATTCCTTGTCCTACTTCAAAGATTTTGAAACTGAGACAGAAAATTGATTAAGTTGCTGACAATTGCAAAGATGTGAAGGTGCTGGGGGTCAGTTACAGCATGGTGGGATTCCTTGGTTCTATTCTTAAAATATCCTGGTATAGAAATAAGAAACATTCATAGTCAAGTCAGAGGAGTTGCTGAACCCCAAAAGAAGTGTTACCCCCAGATTATCTTTTTTTTTTTTCCTGGAAAGGAACACAGAAGACATTTAAGTTCAGAAGAGGAGCTACTCAGCTTGAAGGAGGGACCTTTTGTCTCTACAATTGTGTTGTAAGGAGAAGATGAGCAAATCCTCAGCCAAGGCATATTTTCCCCTGAAATTGGTCCATACTGCTCAAAAGAAAGCAGAAGGCAGTTTGCTGTCCCCATTACTCACCTTTCGCTGTGGCTGGTCAGCTTCTCACAAGCTCCTGTTTGAGAGGGAAGTCAAGAAGTTCTTTCAGGCAAGAGCCCTGTACAACCAGTTAAAACTATGCCCACCTTCTTCCTCTCATCTTTCTTGACTGAGGAACTCTCACCAAGCTGCTGGCTTTAATTCCCTGCAGATACAGCTTCAGCATCAGGCATCTGACAGTGATTCAGCTGAATCATACTGATCCTACCAGAAAATGTTGTTTAGACACTCAGGGTTTTTTAAGGCTTTTGTACAACAAAATAATTGATAATCTTAGATTAAAAAAAAAATAGGCATTTTATTAGCAGGTTTTGAATTATATACTCCATATTTTATCAAGTATTCATTTTTGATCACTATTAAAGCATATAATCCTCATAAGGATGCTTATATTGATTCAAATTAACCTGCATTTAATTAGGAGGTGTTAAGGGATTATAAGATTTGAGAGATGTCCAAAGGAGCAAATCTATTTCCTAATGTAATTTTAAGGATTTTTTTTCATCTTAAAGGTCAGGGGAGGGATAGACCGTGTAAAGTCAGAAAGGGAATCTAAGTCTCAATCCCAGGGCAAAAAATGTGAATTAAACATGTCTCTGTGTGGCCAATTTAAACTTCTTCCTTCTGCAAAGAAGGCTTGAGTTTCCTGAAAGGAACTTAGATGACTTGTGCTAAATAGAATTTCCAGTGGTTCTTCTGTACAGTTCATTGTTATTGAGGGTATCTTAAATTTGTTCAATGTGCTTCTGGTGAGACTATTTGTGAACACGATGCTTGTGTAGTAGATTCATCTAATCCATGAATCAATCATCAATCTTCTGTAATTTCTAAACGAGGGTTACTTATGCCTCCTGCACCATTAGCCTCATGTCTTTGGTATAGCTTGTCTTTATTAATAGATGTTGAAGGATGGACTTGTTTATATTAGTAGTCTGGATTCTGGGATTAAATGGTCTTTCATTTTGTGTAGATTTTACAGGAGGTGCCCCTGTACTGGGCACTGGTGAGGCCTCCCATCCAGTGCTGTGTTCAGTTCTGGGCCCCTCACTACAAGAAGGACATGGAAGTGCTGGAGCATGTCCAGAGGAGAGCCACCAAGCTGGTGAGGGGTCTGGAGAACAAGTCTTACAAGGAGAGGCTGAGGGTACTGCGCATGTTGAGTTTGGAGAAGAAGAGGCTGAGGGGAGACCTCCTTGCCCTCTTCAACTCCCTGAAAGGTGGTAGTAGAGGGGTGGGTGTTGGCCTCTTCTCCAAGGGAATCATGACAGGACCAGAGGAAATGGTCTGAAGCTGTGGCAGGGGAGGTCCAGGTTGGATCTTAGGAAGAATGACTTGACTGACAGAGTGGTCAGGCACTGCAACGGCCTGCCCAAGGGAGATGATGGAGTCACCATCCCTGGAGGGATTTCAGAAAGGTGTGGATGTGGCACTTGAGGGCACGCTCTAGTTAGGGATATGGTAGGATTGTTTTGTGTGTGTGTTTGGATTCAATGATCTCAGAGCACTCTTCCAACCATGAAGATTCTGTGTGAAGTGAGCACTCTCCAAAAACTAAAATATTTTCAATTGCCCTCACGACTGAAAATAAAAATCCAGGCTGTGTTTCTGACTCACTTCTTCTCCTTTTGCTGCTAGGAATAGGAGAAGAACATATTTCGTAGGACCTCAGCCTGTCCAACCCCAATGTGGAAAAAACTGGACTTGGGTTTTGACTCTCCGTCAGTTCATGTGATCCCGTAGAGGAATGAGAAATTTTCCATAATACTTTCTGGCAGCCAGATCAAGGATGAGTCTTTAGTTCCACCTTAACCTACAAGGGCATCTGAGGGTATGAGACATGTGAGAAAGGCGCAAGAGAATCCCTGAGAAAAGCAAATTCAAGTGGGGACAAAAGGTTTCAGCCCAGAGCAGATCATTGGCAGTTCGGGAATCCTAAGAAGGGCAGAGCCCTGGGAGCAGCTGGCTTTTGTGCTGCATAGTATGCATGTTAAAAAAAGTTTACTAAATTTTATCAAAAGTTGGCTTTCTCTGCTTTAATCCTAGCTTTTGTTTGCTCTGGTTTTAATGCTGTTAATTAGAACTTGCATATTTCCATATAACTTGCTTCCAGATTATTAAGGCTGCTGCCAAAATCGCGTTGTTCATTAAATTCTCTGTAATATTAGCTCTTCTTAGCAATTCTCATATACATAAAATTCTTGCCAGGTATTTTCAGGCTGGGAAAGAATTCTTCCCAGCAAGAGTGGTTAGACTCTGGAATGGGCTGCCCAGAGAGGTGGTGGAGTCCCCATCCCTGGATGTGTTTCAGAGTGGTTGAGATGTGGTGTTGGGGGATCTGGTGTAGGGGAGACCTTTGTAGAGTAGGGCTGATGGTTGGACTTGATGATCCCAAGGGTCTCTCCCAACCTAACTGATTCTATGATTCTTACTTGTAACATCTGTACCCTTCACAGTCTCTTTTAATGGACATTAATTTGCAGATACCATATGGACTAAAGTGCTTTTTGCCTCTTGGACAGATGAGGGAAATTCAGGGGTTACAACAGAGGCGCCTGCATAGTAAATAGCTGGGTCTTGTGAGAGGTGGGCACCAGTATAAACCTCTGATATGGGACTGCTTGGGAGTCTGTGTTCTTCAAAGCACTTTTGACAGTTGAATAATATGTGTTTAACACTGGGGTTTCAGTGCAGGAGGTGTTCCATTTTCATTCTCAGCACCATTCCAGTTCCTCAGCTGATGTATCTTTTAAAATTAAGTCCATTCCTGTCTGTAGTATGTTCTCTGTGCGTTTCCCTGGGTAGGACCGGAGTGATAATAAAGTGATGTCTAACAAAATTGGAGACGATAAATGACTCCAGTAGCAGAAGTCTGGTTGTATGAAATCATTATGTTATACAAACAGGTTAATAGTGATTCACAATCTTATCGTTGCTTTGAAGATGTCATTTGCTGATATATGCATAATGCATTCCTTTTTTACGTACCACAGAATGCTTATAAAGAGTAAGTAGATGATCATAATCAAAACAATGATAAATCTTCCACTAATATCTGGTGCTTTCATGCAAAGGCACCCTGAAGCACTTTGCAGATTATTATATATAGGAGAAGAAATTAGAAATAGAAAATTACACTGAGATTTCATCAATATCTCCTGGTAATAATTACAGGATTTGATCAGATTCATTCATCTCCCATTTGGCTATTAATAGGAATGTGACACACTCTGAATTCAATCTTTTTTTATCTTAAGGGGATTTTCTTTGGTGAGGAAAAACATCAGAGACTTTCTCCACCCTCTTAATGTGCAAAGTCTTTAAATACCGGCACAAGCATTATCACTTGCAGGAATTGAGTGTTCCAGCTGTGATTATTTCTGAGTGTGTTGTACAAAGTCAAGCATTATAATCAGTCCTTGGTTTACAACTCTTTTTGACTTTGTCAGCGCTGATTAGTGTGTCCCAAGGATGTACAAGTACCTTAGAAAAGCCTAATAGAGCCACTCAGTCTCTTGAGAGTATTTGTCCTTTTGGTGCACTCATGGGCCAAAAGCTCTCGTTATCCCTTTTATTTATTGATGTTTTCTTTCCCCTTCGGAGGAAGCGAACCACACAGGCAACGCACTTCTCTCAGTTCTTAGCCCAGTATCCCCAGCCCTCCCCAGCTTCTGTGCAGGGGAGAGTGCCTTTCCTACAGGTGGTGAAGGGGTGATCAGAAAATAAGACTATTTCTGAAAAGAACTCTTAACATTCAGTTTTATTGTCATGGTAACAGCATGGTGACCGTATCACTACATGCATAAATAAAATATTAAAATGACTAGCAACATGATCAGTAAAGAAGGAGAAAATTGTTGCTGCTCCTTTTTATTTCTTTCAAAAGAGTGAAAGATATCGGTGACAGGGAAAGTGCTGCCCTTTGACGTTCTTCTTTGGAGCTGAAATATAACCTCTTTCTGTGAGAGGCGAAGGAAAGAAAAGAAATACCAATAGTTCGCTTTTTATCACTCTTTGAAGAATTCTTTAAATAGACGTGTCCATCTTTAAAGCATTCTTTGAAAGACTAACAACCAGCAGGGAAAGGCAGTCTCGGAGGAAAATCTCAGAAATCTGAGTCAAGTGATGACCTACATTTATCCTCTATTAAAAGGGAGTGGGTCCCATGGATACAGGTCTTTAGCAGAGATGGAAGATTAAGCTCTACATACCTGGCTTTGTTGTTCACTCCTTTCTTAAAGGGAAAGTCCTTTAATCTTCCTGTGCTTATATCACCAGTCTCCAAATCGATGAATACGATATCTTTGTACAGAGCATTGCAATCTGTGGATGAAAAGTGGTATGCTGCAACCTGGCAGAATCACAGAATGCTGTGGGGTTGGAAGGGACCTCTGGAGATAATCTAGTCCAACCCCCTGCCAAAGCAGGTCCACGCAGAGCAGGTCCCACAGGAACGTGCTCAGGTGGGGTTTGAATGTCTCCAGGGATGGAGACTCTCTGGGCAGCCTCTGCCAGGGCTCAGCCACCCCAAAGTGAAGAAGTTCCTCCTTGTGTGATGGAACTTCTTATGTTCCAGTTTGTGCCCATTCCCCCTTGTCCCCTCACTGGGCACCACTGAAAAAAGTCTGCCCCCTTTCTCTTGACACCCACCCTTTAAGCTTTTATAGGTGTTGATCAGAAGCCTGGGATGGTTACCCCTCTCTGTTTTCCTCCCTTTTTGAGCAGTCCCCTGTAGCAGCCTCCCCAGTGTAGTACCTGGTCCAGCTTAGTCCAACCAGAGAGGGTCAGTGGTCTCAGCAGCACCAAGGGGCCACTGAGAAAGGCAAGCTGCTGACGGGGAAGAACATGCAGATTAAGGAGAACAGTCATCTACTGGTTGAACCACTCTTGTAATTAAGTCTTGAATTGCTGTCTTCATCACAGAGAACTGACAAGTTGCAATGTATTGTGGTTCAAAAACGGGATGGTTATTTTCTTAATTACTTTAGTTGGGTTTCTTTTAAAAAGAATTTATTGCCTTCCATTTCTTCAGAAGGACCCAGTGAGGACGATGACTGGAGATGCTACTAGAAAATACTTACTCGTAGCATAGAATCAGAAAATCATAGAATTGTCTAGGTTGGAAGGGACCTTTGGGATCATCTAGTCCAACCATCTACCCAACTCTCATAAAAACCGACAACCCATCACTTAAACCACGTCACTGAGCACCATGTCAAGCCCTCTTTTGAGCAACGTTACCATGGATCATGCAGATCCCCGCTGTGCTTCCAAGTTGTTAGCAACCTAATGAGTCAGATCATGGAGTCGTCCAAGTCAGAGATGAAAGAGGCTTTCAGTTTTCTGAAATCCTTACAAGTTCCCGCTTAGAGTGGGAGTGTGCACTTCAGCCACTTTTCCAGATCCTGAATTCATCCTTCATCTTGCCGTATTTTCAAACTCAGGAATTTATTTTAGTTGCTTTCTTTAGGTACTCAATCACATGGCAAGGTATAGCTAAAAAGAAAGGCGGGGGGGGGAGGGGGGAATAAAAAGGTAAACAATTGGATTTATTTTGCTGCCTCTTCTTTTTGTGTGTCTGAAAGTATGGACCTAACCCTACATATAACAGGATATTTTCTGACTTCCATGTATTTATGTCCAAAACCAATATATATATAAAGTAAAAGCACCTGAGAGATAAGGTACCTAAGTTATTTTGGTTTATTTTATTTTCTCTTTGGTAGAAACAGCACTCAACATGCCAGGTGGATTCAACTCTTGAAAGGATAAAGGCAAAATATTGTAGCTGTGCAGAGCGGTTTGGTCTAGGCCTGAGAAAGGCAGTGGCTGAATCACTGCAGCTGAAAGGAGGAGCTTTTAGATGTGCTTATGGATTGAGTCTTGGTCATCTGGGTAACTAAAACGGGGCTCGAGGTGTGTAGTTGTGGTCAGAGTCACAAGTTTAGATTTTTTGGACTGCAACAGTGTTAGAAAGGACAGGATTAAGATGACATGCCTTTTCAGATAATTAGTAAATTAGTATTTCATTTCTCCTTTTTGCTAAAAACACTAAATATTTTAAAAGCACTGTTTCTGTGGTATGCAGGGGTTGTATCGTTAGGATAATTGGCAGCAACTAGAGCAAATAAGATAAACTTCTAGGAAGCATTAGGATTTGTTCCCCCTTTCAGAAGACATCAGCAAGGAGATGAACAACAAAGTGTTCCCCTTTGGTATGGAGCTGGGCAGTCTGGAGAGCAAGGAGACCCCCCCAAGCCCAGCTGAGTCCCTGAGCAGCCACAAAGCAAGCTGCTGATCTGACTGTGGTCCTGGGTGGCAGTAGCTGCTGTCCCTCTCTCTTCCAGTAAAGGGGTGGCATTGTGGCTCTCTCTGATGTAGTTTGAGACAGGTTTTTAGATGGTCACACTGTACTTGGTGTAATTCTTAGTTCATTGCATAGTGATAACAATCAAAGACATTATCGTAACATATTTCACAATTGCTTGCTTTTCCTCTCTCTCTCTCTGTAATTCAGGAGAAAAGACACCGGGATGTTGTCATACAAAGAGCACCTACCAGTGAGTCAGGTGGTGGTTGGAGATGTTGACCGGCCCGGGTCTGAAGCCAAGATATCTGTGGGTCCAGTGCGTTGTCAAGGAGATCGTAAGTTGGCTGGTTTTATTCTACTTGCTCCTGGGTAGAAAGCGGACTGAACTGGAACTTGGGAACTTTGTAGACCCTCCATGCAGATGTGGAGAAGTGGATGTCTACTCACAGGCTTTTCTTTGTGTGAAAGCAGAATGCAATTTGAGAAATGTTGTTGATGAAACCGCAGATTAAATGGCTCATCTTTGAGTTTAAAATAGTGATATTTGCCTTTA
Source organism: Jacana jacana (assembly GCA_013400555.1). Taxonomy (NCBI): domain Eukaryota; kingdom Metazoa; phylum Chordata; class Aves; order Charadriiformes; family Jacanidae; genus Jacana; species Jacana jacana. The sequence continues at coordinate 349,611 of VZTM01025405.1, forward strand.
TGGTGAAGGTGGTAACTTTGGTGAGGGAAGTTCATGGAGATACAAGCCATAATACAGACTGCATAAGGACATCTCAGCATCTGTGTTAGTTGAGTGCTCTTGTTGCTGTATTGATCACCGTAAACCATGGTTATCGGCTATAACTAGTCGATGATGGCAAAACTTACCACTGTAAACTCTGTTTACAGGTGTATAAAGTTTGACAAGATTGTTAGCAAGTGTTAACCAGATCAGGGCTAGGTATTTCCATGTCGAATGTTGGGAGCTTTTTTGTAGTAGCCTCTGATTTCGAGGCTTGGGTACTGACAGCTGGATCAGCAGGTGACAGACTAACTCAGTCCAATGGATAAATGTCCACTTCACACACAGGCAACAAAAGTTGAAATGCAGTGAGGAAGATGGTATTCTTCCTTCGGTCTGTTCTCAGGAAGTGAAATTCGCCACCAAGGGCAGGGCAACTGCTCAAGGCCCTTGGAAATCCCACTTCAAAAACTTTGTGCAGTTGGCACGCACCTTCTCCTTGTCCTCTGTGTTTGAAGGCCATTCTGTTACAAGAGGGGCAGTAAGGAAAAGTTGCCTGATTTAATTTGCAAGAAGTAATATTTATGAAATTCTGTAAAGAATACAAAATCCATCCTTGGATGCTGGTAAAAGAGTGCTGTAAGTCAGCCTATGAGACTGCAGTGACGTAGAAGTACTGAATGGATGGGTGTAATGACATGCAGGTCATAAATCGTGTTCTAACCAGCATCTAACAGGGCCTGAGTGTGGTTTGTCCTTCCCCCTCTGTCCCATTACACCTGCTATAAGCTAAGGTGATGGATCCCAACTGAGAGGAAATTGCATACTCAGAGTCATCGAGCAGGACAAGCATAAAGGACAGTTTTTTGGGTCCCACTCTGGTGCCTCAAAACCCTGGACCATTTCTCAGTAGCGTTTGTGGCTTTTCTGGGTTGTGCAAATGGTCCCTCTGGCTTTCGTTAATGAATCTGATGCCTAACAAAGAGAAACAAATATCACAAGGTCTGAGAAACAGAAACAATTTCGTAATTGGCTCTTAAAACTGCTGTCTAAGAAATAATGGATAGCATCTTTCTTGCACCTGTATTCCTCATCTGAATCTGAGTGCTGCCAGAAATACCAGTCTCTAAAGCGTGAGCCGTTTCTAAATATCAGTAGAAATGAAACCCCATCAGAAGAGGCAGTGGCCTTTATTAGGGTGTGACAGAGTTCCACAGCCAAGTGGGAAACTGAGCGGGTGTAGCCCTAACATCCTGATTAATTGAATTTTCTGTTTGAACCTTACTGATAGGAGTTGCAGTTGTAGAAAAAACTTTGCCTGTGAATAAGTTTGAATTTACTTCCATGACCACATATTATTGTCAAAAAGCTGGTGGAAGTTTTCTCACAGGAGATAAGATAAACCCCAGTCCTTTGCAGTGAGGAAAAGCTCCCAGACCAGTATTCTCTCACCACAGATGCGGGAAACAAGGTTTCTGTCCTGGGGAAAACTTGCTTTTGATCCAGAGAGAAGGAGGGTCCATTTTTTTGGTGTGTTACATGCATCAAAGCCAACATTAGTAATACTGAAGATGTTGACTTGCATCACAACACAAGTTGAGTTGCACGTGTTTTGTATGTAGTTATCATTGTCTAATTTTTTAAGATGGTAAATGAAATTTGTTTAGAGGTGTGAAGGTTTGCAAAGAGGTACAGAGTTTTGGTCTGGTTGGAAGGAAAGTGTACAGTTGGGAAGTGTGTCCAGTTTGGGGCCCCTTCCCACAAAAAAAGACATTGAGGTGCTGGAGCAGGTCCAGAGAAGGGCAAGGGAGCTGGTGAGGGGTCTGGAGAATAAGCCGGATGAGGAGAGGCTGAGGGAGCTGGGAGTGTGCAGCCTGGAGAAGAGGAGGCTGAGAGGAGATCTTCTGGCTCTCTCCAACTCCCTGAAAGAAGGATGTAGCCAGGGGGGGTCGGTCTCTTCTCCGAAGTCACAGGCCATGGGACAAGAAGAAACGGCCTCAAGCTGCACCAGGGGAGGTTCAGATTGGAGATCAGGAACCATTTTGATAGGGAAAGGGTTCTTAAGCCTTGGACTGGGCTGCCCAGGGAAGGGGTTGAGGCACCATCCCTGGAGGTATTTAAAAGCCAGGTTGACACGGTTCTCAGGGACATGGTTTAGTGATGGGTTGTTGGTTTTTCTGAGAGTTCGGTTGATGGTTGGACTAAATGATCTGAAAAGTCCCTTCCAACCTAGACAATGTTATGATTCTAAAGTGGAAAAGGTAAGAGTGAGTACCCAGCAAGTCAAATCAAAATGTACCTATGCAGAAGGCTTTCTTATTGCGGCTGTAGGTCCTGACAGTACTGCAACAACTTACCTCATATTGCCCTCAGGGTTGTCCATGGCACGTGGTGTATCAACCCACAGTCCAGCGATAGTTTGCAGCACTTGGAAGGTCATATTCTCACATGAGAATTACAGTGTAATTTGCCACACACTTCACATCTACTTCTGTGTAACACTTAGAGACACCAACATGTCACCCAGGCCCGGACACAGCTGTACCTGAGAATTGTGAGAGTACAGCAGAGCTGCTGGCCTTTCCGCTCCATAGGAAGAGACAGCTGGAAGCTTGCTCTTTTTGGGCAGTGAGGACCAAAGAAAGCAACATTGTGTGCTGTCTCATGCAGTTCCCTCCCTCCTGTGCCCATCAAATCCTTAATCAATTCAACAGTTGGGGCCACAACAATTAACCATTTCTGCACTATTGATTGACCAAAGAAAATCATTCATCTCAGTGCCAGTGGTTCGACATAAACCAAGGAACATTAGGGATGTGGTACACTTACCGCAGAATATTAATTGTTGCCATGTTGCAAAAAATGGCTAGGTTCTTCTTTCAGAAACACAGATGTTATTTTGGTCCCACCAATGAAAATTTCTTTTTTCTATTCCCCTGATTTATGGGCTGATAAAGGCTGCTCTCAGCAAGCTTGGATGGTGGCTGTTGTTGGAAATCAGGTCAGAAAACTTGTTTTTCTCAAGTGAATGTGTTCTGTGCAGGACCTAGAAAAAAGAACAACCATGTATGATTATCCATCTTTGTGACCAGAAGTATTTCTCATGTTTAACTGCACCTCACAAAATGCTATTTGCATCCTGAAAAGTCGTCAGCAAAAATTATTACCCCTCTAAAGATCTGCTTGTGCTTCTGCATGCTACTAGAATGATTAAGAGTCATCTGGTCGTTGTGGCAGAATCTTGTAAGTCTTGCCTGGGGCCTGACTTGTACCTTGGATAAAATGTCCAAGGTGTCTCTTCTCCATTTGCTATTTTAGTGTTCAGGAATTCTTTATCAATTTTGCAGTATTTTTCTAAGCAGTGGCCTACCCAGGGAACAGACTTAACCCATTTTCTGCAGAACAGGTGCATAATGAGAGTACGGATTCAGTGAGGTTTTTGGCACTGTATTGCATCCGAAGATCAAGCAGGGACTTGGAGCACATGTCAGGTCTACCCAGACCTTGAGTTGAAAGCAAAGCTCTCCTTCCCAGACACTGCTGTAGGAGGGCTTGACTTGGAGAATGGCAGTGGCAGATGCTCAGGATTGACCAAGCTGAATTAGAATTAAAAATGGAAACAGTGTGTATCCATGTAACTTTGCTAGTCCTGAGGCTGGAATGTTGTGTAAGGAAACTACTCTTGTTTTTCTCAAGTAAATGTGTTCTGTGCAGGACCTAGAAGAAACCACTAATTAATTAATTAGTTAGAACCACTAATTAATCAGCTTTCCTCTTCAAGTGTCTTTGAGACAGGGATTAAAATTCCTTTCCAGACCTATTACAGTTGTATAAATAGTAATGTGATAGCACCCGGACTCAGCCCTGTTGCATTTGGCCTTGTCCAACCAGTAAAAGACCTTGTCCATCTGTTCATGTCCCACCACAATGGGAAGGGACACCTCGAGGCTTCTCCCTTTTGTGAAGGGCACAAGTAAGTTGGGGGGTGGATGGGGTTCTGTCTCAGCTCGACCTGAGCTGATAGATCGAGGCTGCAAAAATGGATCTGGTAATTTCTTTTGAAACCAAACTGAAGAGCTTAGCTACCTTGAGGCTATTGCTACAGAGATTTCATCAGTAATATTGAATCAAAATTACGTTGGTGACTTTTGGAACCTTTTCAAGACTTCCTTTTCATTCCCCTTAGGAAAATACCAGTGTTCTCTCAGATACTTGTAACCTGCTAAGAGTATCCTTTTCCCAAGGACTTCCAAGGATTTTGATTGGAGTCTGCTCTTTATAAACCCAGAGGGGAAGAGACTTGACTATTCTAGATTTGTCTTTCTCCTTGAGTCCATTTCCCTTTTCTCCCATTTCTGCTAGAGTAAAGACAGAATTGGTGGGGGAGATGGTTTTTTTATACTGCTCAGATTTGTTTTCTCCATCTCCTCTGGTGTACAGTTTTTACCCTCCCAGTAGGACTTCGATTTCTGAGCCACAGATTTTGTGTTTTACTTCTGTTATCTTTAATCTTCAAAATGTGGAGGAGGAAGCCGCTGCGTTGACTGTTCCGTGAAGTCCAGTATTGGCACCGTTTATACAGGATCTGCAGTGACAGACAAAAAAGTGTCCCTGACAGATGACAGAAATTCAGGAACAAATCAAAACTCAGTTCTTAGCTCAGTGCATTGATTTTGTTTGTGTGTGTGTGTGTGTGACTGTGCCTGGGAGTTCTCTGGGGAAATACACCTCGAGTTCTTTCGTTCGGTGGTTTTAACCATAGCTCATCATTGCTCCTTTTATGGCTTCCTGCTTTGATGCCTTTGCTCTTGTACCTATGTTTAGAATGTTCCAGTAGAGCTAGCTTGTTTAATCAGACAGTACTGTGGACAACGTGCATTTTTTGGGACTATGGGTTTGTATCAAAACCACTCTATAGCTGCCTAAAACAGCCAGCCACTGCCAGGGGCAGAATCATAGAATGGTCCAGGCCAGAAGGGACCTCTAGGGTCATCTCCCTGACCTCCCCTCAGTCAGCAGGGACACCCCCAACTAGACCAGGTTGCCCAGGGCCNAGAATTTACTGGCTGGTATCCTTGTAAGGTTTGGTTTTGTATTCCCTAATTACATGTTATGCATCACATCTGCAGGGTTGTGACTGAGAGTTGAAAAATAAATCGACAGTTCATAGCTTAGTCCCTTTTCATTACACTCCAAATTGAGGACACTCTTAACACCTTGAACTTGTTTTTCAATGGTACCACCTGAGTTTCAGAACAGAAGTGCCATATAGTGTACATGGGTAAGGTAAACTGGAGAGTATCCCAGCAACAAATCCACTTGAATTGATAACAGATGCATCTGGAATTTTGGTGGAAGTGATGTGCTCCTGCCAAATCCTAGACAACATGCCAGGAGCGTAGCAAATTGTCTTAAAGGTGACTGGAAGTGAAAACTATATCAAATAATAATTAACATCAATGATAAGAAGAAAAAAAAAAGCAAGCCTGAGTGCTTGCCTCTTAAATGAGTAATTGGATGTTGAGACATACAAAACTTTGGGGTTTGAAACTTCTGAAGCAGTGTTTTCTCTTGAAGCTCCTCTGATGGGATTACATATCTGAAATTTAGGCAAGTCCCATTTAAGGTGTTAATTACTTCTCCGCTACTCGGGTTAGAAGATGAATCACAATCTCTAGATTTTTCTACATTTCCCTGTGGTTTGCCTGTATGGCTAGATATATCTCTGTACATCTGGTTTTTATTAATTTCTAATGACTTTCCAATCAACTGTGGTAAATTCAGTAGTGTAAATGCAGGTCAAAACCCGAACCATCTGAGAGTTTCATATTTTTCCTCAGTAATTATAGCTGCTTTGAGTAAATACTAAAATTTGCCTGCTGCATTTCCCCAGCTGTTACCCCAGCACCCCTTTACCTGTTGCCCTGGGTTGTACACTGTGAAATTCAGGTGCAATCCAAAGATCACGAGGACATCATGTGCTTGCCTTTTGTCACGGTCATTCTAGTGCTACCAGTAAGACAGGTGAAAGAAAAGCTTCCTTTCAACAGCAGCAACCTGACAGCTATCTCAGACTCACTTGAATTTCTTTCAGGGTGATAAAATAACAACGTTCACCTAGAATTTGATGAGAGATCAGTCGGTTCATTACTCAAAAGGCTGTGATCGTTCTTTATGAGCAGTTGCTTTCCTCAGAGATCCAAGAGACAAGAGTGACCCACTAGGTCTGCCTTTTATCTTTTACAGGTTTTCAATCTCTGGGTTAAATACTGTTGTTTCCCATAGCTAAGTCTTATCTCTTTCCCTTCACCTTTAACCCTGTTTCATACTGTACAATTTGCTTTTAGTGTTAAATCTCACTAGAACTTATTATTTGTGGGGCAATGTTTTCAACAGCCAGCAGTGCTGGGGCGACCTCCTGCTATGCCTTTGTATTTCTAAGAGAGCTCTTCCTCTTCTCACCTCCCAGGGAATCTCAAACCATGGCTGGTTGTCTCATACAAGTACAGGCCACTTCTGGCCATGCAAATCAAACTTTGTCCGTTCTGAAAAGAGGAGCTGAAAAATCTCCATCCTTCACATGGCTTTAGGGCGTTTCTCTCTCTTTGCTAAAATATGCCAAGAGATTTAAAGGCAAAAAGAGTATGTCCTCTTGTGGTTTATCCTATACACATTCTCATAGCCTTCCTCAGCACCAAAATTCTCCAAGTGCTGGCTTTTTGGCTACTCGTTTTGTCATCCTTTCTCATTTGTGGCCAATTCTCAGAAGCCCTATTAATTACACTCAAAAATGATTCTCTGATGTCATAAATCAGAACTTACTGGTATGTAGGTTTTCAACGAGATAAGCTTGACCTTAGATGATCCATGGTGACCCATACCAAAACGAGAAGACCTAATCTCTGGAATTGTGATGGGCTTGGAATTGTCTTGAGGTTTGGGGAGTTGGGGGGGGTGGGCAGTGTGAACAGCATTTGTGCATTTATGGCTGGAACTATATAAATTCCAAAAAAGATATTCTTTCTTCCTGATAATACTTAATCTGAGCTAATCATTGTAGACACTTGGCTCCTACACATTTGTATTTATGAAACAAGAGACATTTTGGCCTAGACAATTGGGAGGAAATAGTTTCTAGAGCGCTGTAAGCTTCATGGGGAGGTCTTTACATACCACCCTGAACATAAGGTTCCTTTAATAGAATCTCTAAAACCCAAGGAGGAATTACTAGGATTAATGATTTCTGTGTCCATGCACTCATTATAAGCTGTAAACATTTTCGCCGTTTTCTGAGGTTTAGAACATGGTCATAAAATTCTCTTTGAGTTCAAACTTGGCCTACAAGTATATGTATGGAACAAATGCTTGTAGTGTGACCCAATTTTAACATCAATCATGTAGACTGGCAGGTGTTGCGTTGAGGCAAAAATAGTTTGGGCAGAAAATACCCCCCCTTGCGTTGGAATGCTCCTCACCGTGGTGGGAGGGTAGGTGTGGCTGGATTGAAATTGGGAGTGATGCCCAATTCACCACTACCAGTCCAGTCACCTTTCATATATTAAACCATCCCAATTGCGGATACACTCATAGTGGCCTGCACCTTCAGTCTAGTCCTGCTCATGAACCAGCATGGCCACGTTCAAGTCTTTGGTTGAGGTCAACGAGAAACCGAATTGACCAGCTATTTAACCAGTGTGGGTTATTTAAGGAGCAGATAGAAAGGTCCATGTGGGTTGTCAGTGATAAATGCACTGTCCCCAAAGCATGAGCAGATAAAAGCAGTGTTAATTATACAAAGTGTGTGATGGGAGTTACAGATAATACATTCTGGCTATAAATGTAGAGAAGAGACTCTCTAGAAGAGTTTCCTGAGGAAGCACTTGGGACAGTCTAAGTCTTACCCAAAGGTGTTCCTCTTGGGTGGGGGAAGAAACACTCAACCCCTCAACTGGTCCTGGAATTCAGAGGCAGTCTGTGTTGGAATCCTCCTTGACTTGTTCACAATGGTGTCTCCCCTCATATCCCCCCTTTCTTGGGCTATTTTTATACTATTTTTTACCTTCAGGGTGGAGTTTGAGTGACTTCAGTCATAAATACCTTTATTATGATAGGTGTAAAAATCTCTCACCTCATGTTTAAAGGTAGAGTTTACAAAAAATTCAGGGTGCAGACTCAAGAAAGAGTGGTTGCATCTTGGAGGCAGGTAGTCTTGAGTGATGGAGGTGTGTTTTGGTATTACAATGACATTTATAAGGAGCAAAGTTTGCACAAAGGACAGCATTTCATCACAATTTGATGGATGGTCGGCACAGGGTAGCAAGTAGGCAGCTCATCGGTTTCATAGGACCATCTCGTTTCTGTACCTGCTGTGTTATCCCAGAGTTTGGCAGTAGACCCTCCACCCTACTCCATCCTTCAGGTTGCTTTGCAAGCCATTCTGTACAGGGAATCACAGGTGGAGCGGATTCCTTGCACGCCAGCCATGGCTGAATTCCACCCTAGAAACGCTTTGATTTTATACCTTTCCTTAAACGTGTGAACAACGCACACAACAGGTCACTTATGTCTATTCTCCAGTGTGCCCCACTCACTGCTTTGCTGTGTTTGCTTTTGGAAAGCAAACCCTCCCCATGAGCACTCTTCTCCTCTCCTTACAGAGCAGGAATAAATACAGATCACATAAAGTTGAACCATCATCCTTGAAAGACGTATCTCTTCACGTATGACTGAAGCAGTAGGGTGCCTGCAAGGAGTGCAAGAGAATAAAGGAAAAGCAGAAGTTAAAATTCTCATTTTGGCACGTTGGCAAAACCGGTGCCCCATACAAACTGTGCCAGACACAAGTCCATAATCCAAGGTAAAAAATAAAGAAAAAGAAAACCTTTCTGTGGAACTTGTTAGAATATAGAGAAGAGAGAGCCTTTTCTCAGCAAGCATTGACTCTTGAGGTAGTTTGCTCCCCTTGTTTTTAATCCTTTTCAAGCTTCGCCAAGATGGGTAGAATCTGAGCGTTTGGTTCAGAAGAGCGAGTCTTACACCACTTTTGCTTGTGCCTGGTGGTGGATCAAAGTGTTACAGATAACTCTTGTCATCTAGTGTTTATTTTCACTATTAATATGGTTTACATTGCTGGAGACTTTTCCATAGGGACTGAAAACCAGTATGCTTTGAGGATCTCTTTTGAGGGGAAATATATTTAATCCTTGTCACCTTTGCCGTGTATTTCCTGCCAGTTACTTTTTCTGGGCATTCTTTACTGTCTGTTAAAATGAAGATCCCATCTGGTTTAGGCATAAATTGAATTTAGATGCAAGGAATAGCACAGTTGCACAGTTTAGCTCTCCACCCTTCCCAGGTTCATCATGAAATGTAAACCAGAGGGTGGCAGAGAAATTTTAACTTCTTTAAGGTAGGAATGGACCTGCCTACTATTAATTAATTAATTCTCACATGTGTTCAGTTTTTCCAAAATCTGTATGTTGGTATAAAGTACAGAAGGCACTTCATTCGGATTTCAGAGTAATAATAAACTTTGCTGTCTTTATGCATTTACTGCAGTAATGAAAACATACAGCAATCGATGCCCGTGATCAATTCTCCAACCAATCGTAAAGGAAAAAAATGCTGAAACTCCATAGGGGAGTTATGAGCTTTGTGCATCAGAGATAGAGAATTCAAATGAAATTAAGAGCTAATTTTATTCAAATTCCCCTCATCATTATGATTATATCACAGGTTAATTTTATCGTCTTTAATGCAAAAAAGAGGTATCTGAAGCATTTCACGTAAAGTATTGTTTCTAAATTCCATGGGACTTTAGGCAAAGAGCCGTTAGTCTGATGGATGGCATAGCGTGGCTGTTCATATTAAACACAAATCCTGCTAAAGTTATGCTTTAATTATAATTTCAAACATTTTACCATCTATGTGACTGTACTGCATATTAGTATCTTACCACTTACTTATAGCAAAGTAAGAAAAGCAATTGTGCAGGGGACAAAATCTAAGGATGAAAAGATGAAACGATTCCTCCGGTGTCTAGAGAAGGGACAAGACATCAGTAAAGCAAGAAGGAACAGGGAAACCTGAGACTAAACTGGGGAATGAGAAGTTGAGGGAATCTCATCGATTACATGCAGATTTAGAGTCCCCTTTAAATTTCACCCCAGAAGCCGGAATAATGTCAGAAATGAGGTATAAAATGGAGGAAATTACCTTTATTCATTTCTTAGGTGGAACTCTTTTTCACTTCAATACTTCTGGCCTGCGTGTTCCTGCAGCGTTGACTGACATTTAAAGAGCAGAAAGAGCAGAAAAAGGCAAAAAATGATTGAAAGTGAGGTAGGGTAAGGTCAGTCTCCTTCATCGCTCTGTGTAAGTTATGCAAATTCAGCCTCATTTAGAAGCAGGTAAGTGAGTGGCAGCAGGATGGAGGATATCTAGTTGTAAAGGAGCTCATCTAACCCCCCAGCTCCCAACACCTGGCACACGATGCACACTAACTCAGCAGCACAAACAAATGCCCAATTACCACGATGGAGAAACTATTAAAGAAGAAGTTGGGGACTTCTGATGCTCGTTAGACTGGCACCATTGAGCTCTGTATTGGGAACCAAGTTAACTCTTCGGTCTGCCTCCAGTTTTATAATAGCTGAAGTTTTTTCTACCCAATTCTTGAATAAAAAGGAAAGTTAGTTATGTGTTCCACAACCACAGCTTTACGCTGTAATGATTTCTTATCCTGCAGGCTCCTTCCCCAGTATTTTAATTATTGGGCTGAATTCTGACACCTTCTGTTCAAAACACTCCCATCATCAAGTCCCATTCTGTGTAGATGTACCCAGTACTTGATGTGTACACCATGTCCCACTCAGTGCTTACTGGGATTTTCTAAAGAATGTGTCTCCATCCTTCTCTCAAAGGAATCATAGAATCATTTTGGTTGGAAGAGACCCTTGGGATCATTGAGTCCAACCATCAGCCCCACTCTACAAACTTCTCCCAGACACCAGATCCCTCAACACCACATCTAATTGACTCTTAAACACATCCAGGGATGGGGACTCCACTCTGACCACTCTTTCTGGGAAAAATTCTTTCCTGATATCCAGTCTAAACCTGCCCTGTTGCACCTTGCAGCCATTCCCTCTTGTTCTATCACTAATTACCCGTGAGAAGAGACCAGCACCAACCTCTCTACAATGTCCTTTCAAGCAGTTGTAGAGAGTGATGAGGTCTCCCCTCAGCCTCCTCTTCCTCACACTAAACAGTCCCAGCTCCCTCAATTGTTCCTCATAAGATTGATTCTCCAGGCCCTTCCCCAGCTCCATGTCCCTCCTTTGCACTCGCTCCAGCCCCTCCAGATCTCTCTTGTGCTGAGGTGCCCAGAACTGGACACAAGACTCAACGTGTGACCTCACCCGTGCTGAGTCCAGGGGGACAATCCCCTCCCTACTTCTGCTGGGCACACTATTTCTAATGCAAGCCAGGATGCCATTGGCCTTCTTGGCCCCCTGGGCACACTGCTGGCTCATGTTCAGCTGCTTGTCAGCCAGCAGCCCCAGAAGAAGCAGTGGATCATTCTAGATTTTTATATAGACCTATGATGTCATCCCCAAAAGAGCAGATTTAGTACCTGTTAACACATGATTGCAAAATTTTGCATTTTGGGCATGTGATTAGAAGGTTGAGCTGGGGAAAGGGAGTATGACAGTAGCTTAAGAGAAGTAGAACAGACACAGCGAGAAGAATTAAGCTCTTATTTCTCTTCTTTGATCTATTTCTTCAGATTTTCATTCTGACCTTTGTCTTTTATGAAAAAACTTAGAAACGTGGGAAAAAGGGCTTAGAAACTGTAAGTGAAATATGAAAAATTGCCTACTTACTCCCTTTGCCATCGATGATGCCATGGAGAATTTGCACTATTATATTTCTGGGTTTGAATATGTTGGGTTACAAACCAAGGTTGCAAGTTGCGAAGTGCCATGGAAAGCAGGTTTCAGAGAAGAGGTTGCAATTTCCCTGCATTTTCCCTTTCCTGTGCTAAAAACTTACCTTTTGTAAAGTGCCTACTTGGTTCTTTACGGCAAGAAAAGAAGAAATTTGAAAATGCTAATAATTTTAGTCAAGGTGTTAACTTTGAATCAGCTCAGATAGAATCAGGACATGAGTGGAAAATTCTTTACTTCACAAAATTGCATTTATTTATTTATTTATTGATGTATTTCCCTCATTGACGCGATTCAGGGCAGCTCTATCCAATTACCGTTGGGAGCTTACAGTAATCTGTACTTCCAAAGTCTTCACCGACCTGGCGGAATCATGAATCATAGAATCATTTAGGTAGGAAGAGCTTTCAGCTTTACAGTATTAAGCAGCAAATTCTAGCATTTCTGTATGCCTGTATTTCAGCTCTCTTTTGTGAAGGATCCTCTGCACCTCTCATTTGGTCTAAGTCAGAGGAGCAATCCTTGTCATGGGAACAGCTTTCAAGGAAGCAGTAACATAAGTGACCTCTGCGGTCAAAATCTTTTTTTCAGCCTTTTCTTTCACTAAGCAATTTCCTACATGCATTGTGATAGCTGTAATTTATTATTTATCATTTACCCTTGGTTTCACAAACTCCTGCAGGTGGAAAACTTTTGCCTTATTGCTGCAAAAACTTCTGCTCTTGAAAACCGAGGAACTATATTAGTTTAAATCTTAAAATTCTTCAAATCTTAAAAAAGTTTAAATGAGTTCATGTATCTGTCCCATTCGTGCCACTGCCATTTATTTTAGATTTGCTCTGAAAGATTAAATTTCAAACAATTTATTGATACGAACTCTTATTGTATCTTCATACTTGAGATGCAGGCAGAAGTTGGCAGGACGTCTTCCAGAAAAGTTAGGATGCTCCAAAAACATGGTAAAGGAGGGATTTTTCCAAGAAATACTTTAATTTCCCCTCCATTAAGGAGAAATAATTCTCAAAAAATCTCACCATACCAGCTCTGAAATACATAAATCGTCATTCAAAACAGAACAGCTGGTTATCAAGCCCAGTTCCCATTGATGGTAGGACATCATTGTAACTTTAAACATATTACAGAAGTGCCTTTTCATCACTGTTTGATTACATTTCATAAATAAGTCAGTTTTTAAGGAAAAGGCTTTTTAAAATGTAGAAATCACAGTAAATTTTTCAAAGCCGCCATCTCAGGTGAGTTATATTTCATGAACAGTTCCAGCCAAGTGTCACTGTCTGAAAAATTTTAAAAGCCTTGGTGTTTTGTAGAAATGACAAGTTTTTGTTAGAAAATGTGTAGCAAAATGAAATATTTGCTTTGGGACAGGGAGAGAGACACTACTTACTTCCTTTCTTGCAACACAAAGTCATCCCCTGTGCTAGGATAAAGGCTTGTGAGCTTTTTCTTTTGTAACCTAAAAGTAAACATTTTTGCAGTAGCTTCAGTCCTGTGTAAATTATAACGTGATTAACTGATTACCCACCCATGCTCTGAAGTTATCTCTCTGTATGTCTGGGCAGAGAGAGCTCTCTCCTGTTGTCTGTACACAGGCTGTAATTCAGGTGGCTAATCTGATTGTTCTCCCTAATACCAGTAGGTAACTTTGGGATCCCCTAAGGAAAGCCTGTTATGAAATAGAAATATGGTTATCGTTATCATACAGTGCACTGCAGCTTTCCCAGTCTCAGCAAATCCATGGTAGCACAAGGTACAACCAGTACAATTGAGATGCTTAAAGCAATAGGCTGGATTTGAGAAAAATGGAAGCTCTAAGTTCCATCTGTGACTGGAAAGTCATAGGTTTGATGGATGGAGCACTCAGTGGATAAGGAACTGGCTGGATGGCTGCACTCAAAGGGTTGTGGTCAAGGGCTCAGTGTCCCAAGTGGTGGCCAGTAATGAGTGGTGTTCCTCAGGGGTCAGTACTGGGACCAGTGCTATTTAACATCTTTGTCGGAGACATGGATGGTGAGATTGAGTGCAGCCTCAGCAGGTTTGCCGATGACACCAAGCTCGGTGGTGTGTTCAACACTCTGGAGGGCAGGGATGCCATCCAGAGGAACCTAGACAGGCTGGAGAGGTGGGTTAGTGCAAATTGCATGAAGTTCAAGTGCAAGGTCCAAGTGCAGGGTCCTGCCCTGGGATGTGGCAGTGCCAAGCACAAATACAGGTTGGGTGGAGAATGGCTGGAGAGCAGCCCTGAGGAAAGGGACTTGGGAGTGATGGTGGATGAGATGCTCTACATGAGCTGGCAGTGCGCACTGGCAGCCCAGAAAGCCAACCCCAGCCTGGGCTGCATCAAAAAAAGTGTGACCAGCAGGTCACAGGAGGTGATTCTACCCCTCTGCTCTGCTCTGGTGAGACCTCACCTGCAGTACTGTGTCCAGCTCTGGAGTACTCAGCACAGGAAGGACATGGACCTGTTAGAATGGGTCTAGCAGAGGGCCAGGAAGATGACCAGAGGGCTGGAGCATCTCTCCTGTGAAGACAGGCTGAGGGAGCTGGGGTTGTTCAGCCTGGAGAAGAGAAGGCTCCGGGGAGACCATATAATGGCCTTCCGATATCTGAAGGGGCTCCAGGAGAGCTGGGGAGGGATCTTTGTCAGGGAGTGGAGTGACAGGACAAGGGGTAATGGTTTTAAATTGGAAGAGGGGAGATTGAAATTAGACACCAGAAAGAAATTCTTTGCTGTGAGGGTGGTGAGACCCTGGAACAGGTTGCCCAGAGAAGCTGTGGCTGCCCCATCCGTGGAGGGGTTCAAGGCCAGGCTGGATGGGGCTTGGAGCAACCTGGTCTGGTGGGAGGTGTCGCTGCCCAGGGCAGGGGGGTTGGAACTGGACAGCCTATAAGGTGCCTTCCAACTCTAACCATTCTGTGATTCTCTGAGTTCAAGAGCCAGCTGTGTCAGTGTTAGTGACTTGCTAAGGATTTCCCATGGCAACAAGAGTGAAGTGCTGTTTTGTTGAGATTTTGCTTTTATCCATTGACTGAACCACTAAATAATGACAATCTTTCTCTTTTTAGCCCTTATTTGATTACTTTCTTTTGCGTTGTACTGAAAATGTGGGGGTGGGTTGAAGCTTCCAGTTGTTCAAAGAGGACATGCAGAAGCCAACAATACCAAACATGACAATAAAGCCGTATTTCAAAAAGCAGAGAATATGCCACCCTCCACTGAGAAAATCTGTCTTTACATCTTTCTCACCATCCAGTGTAAGACATTAAATTCTTACAGGTCATAAAATGTAAGGTGGTTTCAAGGTCAGCTGGAGAGATAGGTCTTAGACTCATGTTCATTTAGGTTGGAAGTGACCGATGGAGGTCATTCAATTGATGTCCTGCTTGAAGCAGAACTAATTTCAACCACAAATCTGGTTGCTTAGTGCTTTTTCTTTTCATTTTAGGAAAATTTCTGAGGATGGAGTTTCTGCTCTCTCTGATTCTTAACAACTCTAACTGAAAATATTTTCTTTATATCTAGTGGGAATTTTCCATGTTGCAATTTGTGAGTGTTGTCCCTTGATCTTTCGCTTTGCACCTCCGAGAAGAGCCTGGATTTGTCTTGTCTATAACTGCCATTTAGGTTCCCTCTGAGTCTTTCTCAGGATAAGCAAACCCAGTTCCCTCAGACTCTCCTCGTACATCACGTGCTTCAGTTCCCAAATGCTTGTTAAGTAGATGACACCTTGTGAGTCAGAGATGACATGCTGATTGGGCTTCATGAGCCAAGGGCTGTATGTCAGTCCCTTTCCTTCTCCTGAGTCTCAAAGGAGATAACTGCTACTGATGCAGTGCCCAGCTACAACAGAAGATGTCTTTCCACGTATGGCAAGTCTCTCTAACTACTGCCAGCTACATAGCCAAGGAACTAGGGGACTTCAGCATGATTCATAGAATCATAGAATGTTCCAGGCCAGAAGGGATCTCTAGGGTCATCTGGTCCAACCTCCCCTCAGTCAGCAGGGACACCCCCAACTAGACCAGGTTGCCCAGGTACTCATCAAGCCTCACCTTGAGTATCTCCGGGGAAGGGGTCGCAGCCACCTCCCTGGGCAGCCCGTTCCAAGGCTTGATAACTCTTTCTGTGTAAAAATTGTTCTGATATCCAACCCGAACCTCCTCTGGCACAACTTCAGGCCATTTCATCTTGTCCCATCACCTGTGACATGGGAGGAGAGACTAATCCCCAGTCTCTGATTCATGCAGAATCACAGAATGGTAGAGGTTGGAAGGGAGCTTCATAGATGATCTAGTCCAGCACCGCTGCCAAAGCAGGTCCACCTACAGCAGGTTGCACGTGGATGCGTTCCAGCAGGTTTTTTATATCTCCAGAGAAGGAGACTCCACACCCCCTCTGGCCAGGCTGTTCCAGGCTCTGTCAACACTCAAAGTAAGGAAGTTTTTCTTCATGTTCAGATGAATTTTCCTGTGTTCCAGTTTGTGCCCGTTGCCCCTTGTCCTGTGCTGTGGACCACTGAAAAGTCTGATTTATGTCCTTTTGATCTTGCAGCCATACTAATCTTCGGCTTGAATACATCTGGCTTCCTAATCACTGCTTCCAAAACGTATTCATGAAGTGGTATCTTTTCTCCTCTCGGTGTCTGATCTCAACTAACCTAGCCAAATTCTTCTGATTCACTTTTTAAAAAGTGTGTTCCTTTCACTAATTATTATTATTATTCCTTTTCACTAATTATCTGGCTAAACTTTCACAACTACCAGATCCATTCTTGTACAGAAATCTGTCCACAGGTTCCACTTCGTTCCATTCAGGTTACTCAGGTGCTAGAAGCTACTTGTTGTGCTTCTGCCTGGCTGAGGCTGGAGTTGCACTGCAGACCATTTCAAGCAGTTCCATTCTTTGTAATTAGCAAAGATTCATTAGAAATTAGCCACTGATCTAGAGATCTGGGGCTTGGGCAATTAATCTCCACTCACATCCAAAAATAAACAAGCAAAACCCCCAACCAAAGAAAGGACAAAACCAATAGGAACTGGCCTGTGAGCTTAATGATTTATCAGGACAAGGCAGGAGAGTGCCCCTGCCTCCAACAACTACTTTTTGACATTGAAAGGAAATATAACATGTAAGGCCATCAGCTTCAATTCCTACCAGCCTTACTCTGTGCAATACCATGCATGAAAATAAGGAAATTACTCCACAATTTGCCACACACATTTTTTTTTTCCTCTACAAGCTCAATATGTAAGAAGCAAAATTGCTCATAAATAACATTCAGATGTTTCCAGAGTCCACCTGTAAAATTTATTCCACTGGGCTCCAGGGATTCTGAACTCTGCTGACGGTGGTAAACAGGCATGGTAGGAAGAACAATTAGAATAGACCTTGCCTTTGCCATCTTTAGAGAAACAGTGGTTTATGCTCTGCACCTCATCCCCTCTCCCCTAGTTATACTCGCTCTCTAGAAGAGACTTGAGCAAGTAAACACCATCACTTATCACAGAGAGCAAGCCCGGGGCCCTCCACATCTCTTCTCTTTTTATTTACACATGAAGAGTCAGCAGTTCATAGTGACTGAGCTATGATCAAGGAGCTTCCTGAAATTAAATTCATTAGTAAAACAAGAAACATTCCAGACGTGCACAGCACAGCTTGAAGTACTCGGCTGAGGAACTAATTAAAGACAGATAGCTGAGTGGGAAATAAACAAACACACACGGTGGGTAGAAATTGCTAGGACAAGTACACACGCTCCCTGTTATATTTGATGGGAAATTAAATTATCACATACACTAAAATAAATTGAACAATAAGAGCCCTCCTGCAGCTTTTAGGCCCAAATCCTCTTTGGGGGTGAGACGGCAGGCAGTGGGATCAGCGAGCGGTGTCCTTGCCATGGTGCCTCCTCCGGCATCTCTCCAGCCCTCGGGCAGTCCCCTGCCCCTGTCGGGGGGTCTGTGCTGCACCCAGCTCTCCCACCCAAAGGGAGCCAAAGCCTCCTGAGTCCATCCTGCCTTCTCCAGATGTGAGCACAGACCTGCTTGTCCCTACAGATTAGCAGCTTTGAGCGTCACTTCCTTTATGCACCCCCTTCCCTTCCCTTCCCTTCCCTTCCCTTCCCTTCCCTTCCCTTCCCTTCCCTTCC
>VZTM01025405.1:367801-466409 GCA_013400555.1 Jacana jacana
TCCCCTTCCCCCTTCACGCATTTGTGCCTCCTCCCGACTGGTACTCTGTGGTCACCACTATTGTACTCCCAGTATCATGTACTGCTGCCCAGTAAGAGTATTTAAATAGATTACTAGATGAATAGAAAATACCTGCCCGTTAACAGCAGGTAGTACTGTGGACCTTTAACTTCTTAGTTTGAAGAGCCATCAGATGGTTTCTGCAAGGAGCAGATGCGAATGGCAGGGCTGCCTGTAGCTTTTAAAAGGTTTAATGGAATCTTTTTGGTGTGAGATTTCTAGAATATGATATGCTGCACACCAGCCATTTCCAGAGGCTGCTTTTTGCACAGCGGTCTGTAAATGAACAGAGGAAACGCTGATCATGACATGAAGGCAGCCGAGAGAGAGAGATGAGCTTTGAAAGCATAGATAGAGAAGAGCTCCTAGGGGAACTCAAATAGCCATTGCTGGATGAAAAACACCAGTAAACTCAAGTTAGGTTTGCTGATACTTATCACCAAACTGAAAGTTGAATTCACAGTTTTAAAAATCCCAAACACTGGGAGCCTGATGGAATTGCACGGATCACAGAATCAGGGACTTGTGAGAGTTGGAAGGGACCTCTAGAGCTCACTGTCCAACTCCCCTGCTAAAGCAGGGTTGCCCAGAGCACAGCACTCAGGGCTGCATCCAGGAGGGGCTGGAAGGTCTCCAGAGAAGGGGACTCCACACCCTCCCTGGGCAGCCTCTGCCAGGGCTCTCCCACCCTCACCCCAAAGAACTTTCTCCTCATCTTTGAATGGAACTACCCGTGTTCCAGCTTGTGCTTGTTGCTCCTCATCCTGTCACTGGGAACCACTGAGGAGAGTCCAGCTCCATCCTCCTTCAACCCACCCTTCAGATACTTGGAAGCATTCCTGAGGTCTCCCCTCAGCCTTCTCTTCTCCAGGCTAAAGAGTCACAGCTTTCTCAGCCCTTCCTCATCAGGTAGATGCTTCAATTCCTCCATCATCTTTGTTGCCCTCTGCTGGACTCTCTCCAGTGTCTCCTTGTCTCTCTTGAACTTTAGATTAGATATCGGGAAGAAATTCCTTCCTGTGTGGGTGGTGAGATGCTGGAACAGGTTGCCCAGAGAAGCTGTGGATGCTCCATCCCTGGAAGGGTTTAAGGCCAGGCTGGATGGGGCTTTGAGCAACCTGGTCTGGTGGGAGGTGTCCCTGACCATTGCAGGTGAGTTGGAATTCAATGATCTTTAAGGTTCCTCCCAACCCAAACCATTCTGTGATTCTATGATTCTGTGAAATCCAAAGAGTTGTGCCTTAGTTCATAAATAGTTTACTGCAGTGGAATTATTAATGGCATAGGATGCTCTTTGGTGTGATAATGATTCCTCCCATCTGATCCGTTGGTGGTACAGGATGCTGAACATCTCCCTTGCGTCTAGTGGTACATTGGAACATCGATGTGGCTTGTAGGGGAAATGGAGCTGACAGACTCTTGGTTTTCATGGATTAAACTTAAAAAGTTATAAGGGGCAGAGTGGCTGAGGGATCCAGTCAGTAGGAGTTCAGAGAGCTGACTAACCATCTGCTAACTAACCACTCCTAGTAGCTAACCACTACTAACCATCTTCATGGTTTACAGGAGTCACTGAAACCCCGACAGCTTCTGTTCTTAACCTTTCTGGGAGCCTTCTGCAGTGAACTTCACAATCTCTGTGGCTGCAGCCAGATGCAGATACAAGATACCTTCTTATTCTGTTAAACAGAGGTCTATTCTATAGTTCTTTTACCCAAAATATTTATTTATTATTACCTAGGATCCTGATTTGGCATAAATTAAGCTGAGCTGAAGGAGCGTCGGAGATGTGTTTGGTTTTGGTTGGTTCTGTAAAACAGAGGAAGACCATTACTTTGCCAGCAAGGGCAATATAAATAACTTGACAGTTGAGTATGTGGGCTTTCGTGTGCTTGTGTTTTCTGGGCTATTTTGCTTCATTTAATATCTTTGAACAGCATATGGAAACAAAGCCCTGGTGTTTCTCTGCTGCCTGCAAATAGGCGCTCTCCCACTCCTTGTAGCTCTGCATTTATGAACTCTAGGTGTACGTAGCCCCCATACTCGGTGTTCAGCTGATCTGGATAGCGGTACCTGCAGGTGATTTCAGACTCCCTTAGACAGATTAAGTTTACCAGGTGTAAATCTAGACTTGATACTGGGGGCTTTCCAATAAGCATAACTTTGGAGCATGTATTTCTGGGCATATTTTTGTGGTTTTAACCCTGCAGTTGCACTGCTTCCTTTGGCTGCATCTACCATTTATAGAAAACATGATCTCTAGCACAGAACGCTGGGGATTTACAAGCAGCTTTTTAAAAATCAGTTGAATGCATTTCAGCTTACCTTCTTTTATATTATTTAAGTCTTCCCCTATTTCAGTAATACTATAAAGAAGTCTCTTAGCACAAAGATGCTTGGTGGAAATCAAATGGACATGGTAGCAGCTGTTGCTGCCAGCTGTACCATCTGATGAGTTAGTAATCATCAGCACAGGATGGAGATGGACCTGTTGGAAGGGGTCCAGAGGAGGGCCAGGAAGATGATGAGAGAGCTGGAGCACCTCTCCTGTGAAGACAGGCTGAGGGAGCTGGGGTTATTCAGCCTGGTGAAGAGAAGTCTCCAGGGGAGATGATATAATGGTCTTCCAGTACCTGAAGGGGCTACAGGAGAAATGGGGGGCAGATCACAGGAGGTGGCCTATAGGGAGTGGAGTGATATGACAAGGGGTAAGAGCTTTAAATCTAAAGAGAGGAGATTGAGGTGAAATCTCAGACAGAAATTCTTTGCTGTGAGGGTGGTGAGACACTGGAACAGGTTGCCCAGGGAAGCTGTGGCTGCCCAATCCCTGGAGGGGTTCAAGGCCAGGCTGGATGGGGCTTGGAGCAACCTGGTCTGGTGGGAGATGTCCCTGCCTGGGGCAGGGGGTTGGATCTACGTGATCTTTAAGTTCCCTTCCAAATCTAACCATTCTGTCATTCTGTGATTCTAATTCCTGGAGTACTGCTTGGCGATTTTCTAAGTACTTGAACAATTATACATCTAGGAAATAATCTTACCTGTCATTAAAAGATTAACATTTATGTACAGTTGACTCTGTTGGCAGTTGTTGCATTTGGGACCTACAGGAGTGACAGACTTAACTCAGTTACAGCCCTGTTATCAGGGTCCACTGCAAAAGTACTCGGCTCCTGAAACACTGACATCTGTACTCTTGAAACAGAGAAGGAGGAAAGAAAGACAGTTGGCAGCCAGGCACAGAAGAATGCTGGGCCTTACAGGGAGGATATGTTCATTTAAAATCAAGCAAGCCTATTTTCAGTATTTATGTCTTCACTGATTTTCGCTTTTTCACCCTTATTATCCCTTTGGCCTCTTGGAGGTTTATGATTTTTTTAGTGGTTTTCTTTTTTTCTTCTCTCTTTCTTTTTTCTTTTTAATTTTCTGTTTCTATAGTCTGAATTAATTTTCCTGTCTCCTTTACACCACACACATCCAAAAGGGCACCTCAGGGGCGCAAATGACACAGCTCTCCACCTAGGCAGAAAAAGCAGAGTCCTGAAATGCTACTGCTTTCCTCAAGATGGTTCATTTTTACAGAAGGCTAAAGCTGTAGGAACTGAACAGGCTCTCATCTCAGGGAGGGGAGGATCAGGGTGAGGGCAGACCAGCTGGATGTGATTCAAAAGCGCAGTTCAAATCCTTGGGCTGGAGCTTGTCCCCTTCTCAGCCCTGCCCAGAGGGTGAGGAGCCACCTTCAGGACTCTCGGGTTGTAAGCGAAAATCAGGTTGAAACTGACTTTCAGCTCATTGGTCTTCAGAGAGGAACTGTCTGGAGATGGCTGCATCATCCCTGCCGTGATGAGAACTTGAGGAATCAATTTCCCGTGCTCCAACTGATGATGCTCAATAATATGTTTTAAATAGAAATCTAAGCAAAAAGTTATTGGAATTTAAATTCTGAGCAGAAATGGAAATCACTCAGTGCCATGCTGCTCTTTGGCTTTTGGTTGGGATGGGTGGATAGCTGAAAAAAATGTCATTGGCAGGCTTTCAGGTTAAAAGAGTGTAAATTGTCAGGTTTTATTTTAATGTGGAAAGAAATGAAATGCTAAATAATACAGTTTGTACTGTTAAAGTGTTTCCAGGGTAGTATATGGACCTAATCACACATTGTGCAGACTATGGAGTAGTTTATTTCTTTTCCACACATAAAAAACTCCATGAAACACGCCAGATTGGCTAGTTCAATATGAATTATAAGCCTGAAATATAAAGTATACTCACCATAATGCAGCCCAGGAGATTTCTAGACTCTTAGCAATGTAATAGCTGTAGTTTTGTATCTCTAAGCTGTAGTTTTGATCCCAAAGTACTTTGAAGCTATTTCAAAATACAAACAAGTTTACTTGCCGCTGACTTACAGGGCTCTAGGATAGAGAGTCCACAGAGAACTAAAAGCCAGATGAATATCATGATGTTAGTAGGGAAATTTAGGAAATTTATAATTACTATCTGCTTTTCCTAGCCTTCTGCTCTTCCCGAGGCACCCGCCATTGCCCTGAGCAGAAGGAAGACGTGAATCTGGATGGACCTTTAAAGTGACAGGATGCAGCTATTCTTAGAACTGTAGAATCATAGAATGGTTTGGGTTGGAAAGGACCTTAAAGATCTACTTGCAATCCCTCCTGCCCTGGGCAGGGACACCTTCCACTAGACCAGGTTACTCAAAGCTCAATCCAACCTGACCTTCTAAACTTCCACATCTGAATTCTTGGAGGTAATGACAGTGGAACCAGTATAGCAGAACATTCAATGCCTGTTTTTAACATTAAGTCAATGCTCAAATCTAGAAGAGAATGTCATGATTTAGTGAATTATTGATGTTGTTCCAATTATTTCTTGTAAAGTACCAGTAGCATATAAGTAATAACAATATAGTCCTTGTCCTGTGTGCCCATAACTTTCTCTGGGTAGTTTAGTGATATTCCTAACAGAGATAAAAGCAGAATCTTTGCAAAGTTTGGACTATCTTCTTATTTAGCTCCAAATAATCTATTCAGTTCACCTATTAGTTCTGTGACAGGAGCTAGCTCCTGATGCTCACTGTTATATTCATTTGGAAAAAGAAAACAAATCAATCTCTCGGTTTGTAGTGACCTATCAGAAACAGTGCAGTAGCTTTAAATGATAAATTTACTTAGTAATCTTGCTAATTTGATTTTGATCCACATTAAGCACCAGGCTACTGTTCTCTGCTGTTCTGGCTGACAGTGCTATTTTTCTTTTTGAGTTCAAATGCAGTGACAGACAGATGCATCACTCCTAAACAAGAAAAAGCCCGTTTTTTACTAATCCAATTCAAAAGATTTGTGTTTTTAAACACCGTGAGACAACATGCCATGTTTGTAAAGCTGATCTGACAATGCATAACAGTATGCATCTATTCACTTCCAGAGGATAATGTTGAGGGAAATCAGTGTATTTAAAACATACATTGCTGATGTTTGACTCACTTGTGAGAAGATGGAATAACTGAAGAGGGAGCTTTGCTCATACACAGCCAACAGTGGTTGCTCTGATGTTCCTGCTGCGTAACTGGGGAGTTCAAAGATTTTCTTGTCTTCTGGGAGGATTAATAAATGGCCAGTGAAATAGAATCATAGAATGTTTCTGGCTGGAAGGGACCTCTAGGGTCATCTAGTCCAGCCTCCCCACAGTCAGCAGGGACACCCCCAACTAGACCAGGTTGCCCAGGGCCTCCTCCAGCCTCCCCTTGAAGATCTGCAGGGAAGGGGCCTCCACCACCTCCCTGAGCAACCTCTTCCAGTGGTCTACCACCTTCAGGGTAAAGAACTATTCCTGATATCCAATGTACATCTGCTCTTCTACAGCTTGAAACCATTGCCCCTCATCCTGTCCCTGCAGGCCTTTGTAAACAGACCCTCCCCAGCTTTCCTGTAGTCCCTTCAGGGACTGGAAGGCTGCTCTGAGGTCTCCCTAGAGCCTCCTCTTCTCCAGGCTGAACAACCCCAGCTCCCTCAGCCTGTGCCTTGTAGCAAAGGTGCTCCAACCTCTTGATCATTTTTGTGTCTCCTCTGGACATGCTCCATCAGGTCCATGTTCTTCCTCTCTTGAGGGCTCCAGCCCTGCACACAGGACTCCAGGTGAGGTCTCACCAGAGCAGAGTCAAGTGCCAGAATCCCCTCTCTGGATCTGTTGGCAACGCACCTTTTGATGCAGCCCAGGATGGGATTGGCCTTCTGGGCTGCAAGTGCCCACTGCATGCTCATTGCCAGCTTCTCATCCATCAGCACCCACAAGTCCCTTTCCTCAGGGCTGCTTTCTAACACCTCAGCCCCTGGTCTGTGTTGAGAGTGAGGATTGTTCTGGCCCAGGGACAGAAGCCTGCACTTGCTCCTGTTGACCTGGGCCCACCTCTCCAGCCTGTTCAGGTCCCTCTGGATGACATTCCATCCCTCTGGTGTATCGGCAACCCTACACAGCTTGGTGTCATCTGCAAACTTGCTGATGAGTCAATCCCTCTGTAACTATCGTTGATAAAAATGTTGATAAATCTGTTGATTGAACCTGATAATGACCAGAAACTCCATGATCATAAAATGTGGGTTTTCCTTAATGCTAAGAATTGGCATTTTCACCTTTTGTGAAATATCAGTGCTCACTAACAATTTTTGGAAACTTTGGCAACATCTGTGTCCCTTGAGAGAGTGTGGCAATGCCGTGGTAGCTCACTGCATCCTAAGCAAAACAGAGTCAAAGTCAAATTACGGTGCCTTGGTCAGTTATGAACAGTGTTGAACAGAAGCTTACAACTGGGTGTAGGATACAGCCTCCTCAGTTTCCTTCTCAGGGCAGCTGTGGTGTGAGAAACAGTGGCCCCATCTTGGAAGATGTGTGGTACCTATTTTCCACCGAAGACAACGCACACCCATAAGTGTAGAGTTCTACGTTGGTGTAGACTCCTCGTGTTCCACGCGCAGTACCGTGACACAACCCGTGTGCAGACCAAGCCTGCAATTGAAAGAGAGTCTGTTCCCTTGGCTTTTTTGGTGTTTTGGAGAGGAATAGCTTGTGTGTTCAAGGACAGGAGGACGTGTAACGTGTGTGCCATCATGCAGGTGTGCCTCTTTGCATTTCGGTTCCCCTCCTCGTAACCAACCGATAGGACGTTACGATGTTATGCTTCCACGCTCAGTCCCTAAACTTGATGCTTCTCTTTGGTGATGAGTAGTGAAGCGTTTGTTTCCTTTATACTCCACTGGTGTGGAGCTCTCTTTCCCCTTTCCTTTCTGTCTTTTAAGATCTCACCACCAAAATACCGTCTGTGAGATAGGGGACCAACTTGCCACTGAGGCTGTTGAATACATGTCCTGGTTACAAACACCGAGGGTAGATAATGGGAGTGGAGTAGGTATGGTAAGAATTTGTTCAGAGAACAAAAGTACAATGTGCCATTGGGTGTTTTCTTGGGCAATCACTGCCAGCTGACGATTGAGGATGTGTTTTCTGGGATGCCCTGGCAAAGGATGTGGGGTTTCTCCCCACAACGTCCAACTCCAGTTCTTTTTCATGCTGCTCCTGCTCTTCCTCACCAAGAGCCTTTGGGTTAAGCAGTTGCGTTAGCACTGGAATGGATCGAATCAAAACCTCTGAAATACTGAGCTTTGGGCAATGTGCACTTTGTTTTGCTCATGTTAATAATAAACTAGGCGTAATCAGATAATGAAATTTCAAATTGGAACTTGGAATACAATTTTAATCTTAATAGATCAAAACACAGGTTGTGAAGCTGCTGTTATTAAAGCTGTTAACATGCTTAAATGTTATTGCTTTTGTGCATATGCTTAATTACCATCCTCAGCAGTAAACAATTTGATATTGTTGTCATCGTAATTTAAATGCATGCATGGCAAAGAATGACCACAAACTCTAATTTTAATTCTAATTTGTGAAAGTTTATCATTCCCCATAATGAAAGAAAACAGCAGCACCCTCCCCATCAAAGGCGTCTGGGAAATTACAGTAAGATGTTTATGTGAGTTTATGAAAATCAAATATGATTTGGAACCCATTTAAGATATTGCAGACAACTTCATAGGTAGGAAGTGGTATATTTGTTGCAGGCTCAGGCATGCAGAGAAGAAATAGATCATTGTTTGGGCCACCTGGAGAAAGCAAGGCATGTAATTTCTTTGAGCACCCCCACTGTTCAGTTCTCATCACCAGTGTATAGCTTGCTTATGGGTTTGAGAGATGGAACTAAAGATCCATGGAAACATTGCTGGTTGTCAGACAGGAGGAGAGTATCTGAAGACTGTCAGGTGGAGAGTTGAAGAGAACAGCTTTCATTTCTTGCCAAGAGGGACTATATACTAAGAACGTGGCCATCGCTTCTACAGAATACCGCAAGCAAAATCAGGAAATGGCATTTACTGGAAAAGATGCTGGAAAGTGAGGACAGGTCCTAGGACAGTTTAAAAAAAATTAAATAAAAGGAAGGGAGAGAAAGAGGGAAGGAAGGAAAGAAGAAAGGAAGAGGAGGAAGACAGATTAGAAAGTGAAGAGTTCTCTCCATTTAGCTCTGCGCTAATCAGGGATACTTTGAGGCTCAGCTCAAACCACCTTTTCTTCCTCCACCTTCTCCCTGAAGGAGGATGCCAACAGCAGAATCACAGATGTGTTTGAAATTATTTATACCGTGGAATTATTTTGGGTAATAACATTTTGCTTCTTTTTAGGGAGTAGTTTGTTGTGACTATTCCTGGGTCAAGAGGTTCTCATTAATATTAATTAGAAACAAAGGTCAAAAGCCAGTTGAGCAAACGTATACTTCCATCCAAGAAAATGATCAGATACTATTCAGATGACAGGGTAGAGAATATTATGTTGTTGTTTAGACATAGTCTAAATATTTGGACTACTATATGAGACATAATCTAAATAACACTGTTAAGATTACACATCTCTGATTCAAATATTTTAAAACATAGCACTGAGTTGAATTCTCATGATTTGTGAAATTAGTGACTATGGAAAACTTTACATTTGGTAGATTTTTTGAGGAGATCTTTAGAAGTTCTTATTCTGCCAAGTTCTTAACTTGAATTTCCTTGCAGTTATAGTGGCAGAAAAACACCATTAATTTCACAACAGCCAGAACTGAGACTTTGAGGCGAAATACCCTAAATATAAATCACTGAGTGTCCCCTGATACACCACTGATGTCATGAGACTCGATAGCACTGACTGCATCTCTCTAGCCTTTCTGAGACTGCTGACCTCTGATTTGCTCGGTGTGTGAAGATGAGGTCTCCGAATTCCAATAGTCCTGAGAAGTCTGAGCATGGCATGGTGCTGAGTTCTTTCCTTCCCTTTAGAAACTGATCACTTCTAGGCTAAAAACTTTCTAAATATTTCTCCAGTCAAATATTTTAGAGCTGCTAATTGCTGGCAGCTGCCGAAGGGATGCAACGTGGTCACAGATGGGAGGGCACGTGAGTGTAGCTCTCATGGAAGATGTGATCCTTGCAAATCAAGCTAGGAAGAGCTCATCAGCAAGAATTCCTCTTAGTCTTTGCTGTGAAAAGCCTAAGAAACTTAATAATGACAGTTAATATATGCAGGAGAAGAGTAGGTGATCGGAGAGGAGGAAAGTCACTGTTGAATTCAGCCATGGTTTGAACAACCTCCACCAGCGGTTTAACTCTCAGCTGCAAGAGGGATGGACAAGGAATCGGTCAGAAAAGGAAGGGAGGGAAAGAGCAGGAGGCAGAACACAGGTTTCCTTCTTCCAACGTTTCACTTAGGTGGGTGAACTCACACGCTTCCTTTAAAACACACCGTAGGAGTTTCAGATGATAGTGGGTCAAAGCACAAAACTGTGTGCTGGGCCTAACCTTATCCAGAATTCATTAGGCTTAATTACAGGCTTTTTTCTTCAGCCTTGCTAATTGCCATGAGACCAAGCCCTTAATGTTAAATCTGATTTAAAAGGTAACAACCTCACCCTGTACATTCTGATACTGTCCTGAAGCATTTGTTCGCTGCAGATGTGACTCTCACAATGCCAACAACACAATGAACACCAAATCCACAGGTTTTAGGGGCTAATGTTTCTGATAGAAGCCCCCTCTGCCCACCCCCTTCCCTCCCAAATCGTGAATTGGCTTTTGTTTGCTGGACTCTGGGGATTGCAGCGTCGGGTCACACCGCTGCCGGAGCGCTCAGTTACTTGTGATGGGACTGGGATTTACAAGATGGAGCATATCGGTTCGTTCTGGATGCAGCTGAAAGCTTTTTGGGGGCAAGACATTAGAGAGGGACATATTTTAACAGTTGCAGCTTTTCTGCTTATGCTGGAAGACATTTAAAGTGGCGTAACCCTTGATACTGTAAATTCAATTTTGAGTTAAGCTTTACGGTCAACTGATTTGGAATAAACATACATAATATTGGCCTACAAACTGCCCATCCTTCAACATACTCTGTTTAATTTTGTAAGAGATTTGTTTGGGTTGTTTGTTTTTTGCTCTCTAGCAAAATTGAAGGGGTTTGTTCAGACTGAGAAGGGTGACAAGAGAAGAGAGATTGTCTTTCTCAGCAACGTAACGGGTAATCCGCTGCCCTTAGCAGCAAAAAATGGTGCGGAGTTGGGATCCCGCTGATGGATCCACACATTGTATATTGTATATCAACTCTGCCTCTATAAAGTATTCTTGGGTAGAAATGCAGATGTGTTTCAGGCTGAAACTGCACTTCTTAAACTGCTTCCCCTCTCTTATAATTTTCAGCAGATTTTAGAGTTGAATCTTCCATGAGGAGAGCTTAAAAGGTTTGTTTTCTTTGCTCCTGAACACAAGTAGCTTCCTAGAACTACACAGCATATCTTTCCTTTTTGTACCAGGTTCATTGCAGATCTTTTGCATTTTCGGGGGGACCCATCTTCATCTTCTTGCTTTTCTTTCCATTGCTGGCAGTAGCAGTTTTTTCATTTCTAAACCCCACCTGGCTGCCCAGGAACCAGAGCATCGGTGTTCGGGGAAAGCGCTAAGAATGGATATAACCACAAACAAGTGAAGCAAAATGTCAGCTCAATCAATTTAAAGCTTCGTAATCTTTTTCTGTGACAGTGACAGCGAAAGTAGAGATGGAAAAGAGTTTAAATGCACCAGTGTTAAGCACGGGCTGAGTTTCTACACTCATCCTTATTCTTTGGAGGCAAAAAAAGAGACTGTTTGGGAAAGGAACTCATGTTTTCTTTTATTCTTATGTACTTCAGCTGAACACATTTGATATGGGCATTGCCAGGGAAATGGACTCCGAATTACCATTTTATACAGCCATTTTTCAGGGCAGTAGAGTTTGTTATTCAAACATTAATGAAATGGGGCAAGACCAAGTCATATTCTAATGCCACGTGTGAAATCACGTGTCCTGCAGCCCTTCCAAGGAGTAAGTGCCTGTGAACGTTACGCAGCTGAAGTAGAGCAAGGGTGAAAATAACTAAATTGTGTATATATTCCCTAAACATTCTACATTTCATACGGTGTTTATGTAAAGTGGAAATCAAGTGGAAGAAAATTTTGATATATACTACTCTAAAATGTATTTGGGCAACATAAAACTGGACAAGCTCCACATTTTAGGACTCACTTAGGTAAACCCTAGTCTTCTGCTCAAAGCTATTATTTTGTTAGCTATTCTCGGTATAGGGAACTCACATTTTTGACTCATAATAAGATGTTAGGTTTGGGCTGCGCTTGGAGGGAAAGGCCTTAGGACTGAAGCATTAGAAGGAAAATCATAGGAGGTCTGTATTGCTTCCCTGCTGCTCTCTCTGAAGCCTGCAAATGAGCCTGGCGGGAGCAGAATTGAAGGAGATTTAAGTGGAGCTTTGGAAAAGCTGCACAGAGAGATGTGAGCAGCAGTCCCTGGGACCTGCTTTCATTTATGATGCTGCACAAACCCATCGACAAGTCCGGTGTTCAGGAGACACAGGATCTTCAGACCCGATCACTGTACTGGTCCCACTCATCACAGGGCGTATCTCAGAATCAGAAGAGGTTTACTCCTTCTTTGCCGAAATAATGTGAAAATTATTTCTGCTTTTCCTGTTGGTATGTGATTTTAAATAGTACTGAGTAACAACCGAGCACTCCAGAGCATTTGGTTTTATTGGATTAGTCTGCGAAAGCAATGGCTGGCTGTAGTTCATTACTGGTTGCATTGGGTTTCATTTGCAAAGGTTTATGGGTTTATCATATATTCTTTTGAAAGAATTTGGGCAGCACAAAGGGATTTAAACATTCTTTGGGGTAGTCGATAGTAAATGTTAACTTCGTAAATTCTACAGCCTTTGTTGGTTTTCTATTTCAATTATTTTTGGATGCTAATGGTGAACTTTGAACAAAGCAGCCAGGTAGGCCATTGCCAGATGTGTGACAAATCTATATTTAATGCCAGTTATTAATTGATCCTAGGTAAATGGAGCCACAGCTGTAATAATGACACTGTAATTAGTCTTCATCATATTAAGCACCACATTAGCTATAGGTTTGGGGTTTTTTTTGGTATGCAATGGTTGCTGGTAACAGTTTCACACCAGCCAGTACAAACGTGCCTTATTACAGTTTCAGTGTGTAGAAAGAGTTAAGTTCCACTTGAGGTAGCCTTTGGCTTTAGGAAGATCTTCTAAGAGTTCCCAGAAGACAAAGGTCTGATGTTGTGTAGCAATACGGTATGTAGAGCTGCTGAATGGAAGTGTGCTCCCCACCTTTGTGCTCCCTACCTATCTACATACACGTGGCATGAACATTTTTAAGCTGGCACTCAGATTAGCATTACAAATACTGCAACTGAATATGACATTTATGGTGTAAAGGAGAACTTTGTAGAGCTGGCCTGATGGTTGGCCTCAATGATCTCATGGGTCTTTTCCAACCCGAATGGTTCTATGAGAATGAAGACTATAGTTTTACTTGAGATTATAGTTTTATTTAGGACTTGAGGGAACGGCCACAAGTTGCTTCAGGGGAGATTGAGATGAGATGATGTCAGGAGGAACTTTTTCTCCCCCAGAGTGGTCAGGCACTGGGATGGTCTGCCCAGGGAGGTGGTGGAGTCACCGTCCTGGCGGTGTTCAGCAACCGTCTGTACGAGGTGCTACAAGACATGATTTAGTAGCTCAGTGGCTAGAATTAGCGACAGGAGGATGGTTCGACTGGATGATCTTGTAGGTCCTTTCCAACCTCATGTTTCTATGATTTCTATTTCTATATGTATAGGACTGGCAAGGAGAGGAAGAAGAGGAAAAGTTTTTTCACTAAACAAAGTAAAATACCTAATTTTGAAAGCCAGTGTTGGGATTGGGAACACACTCCAAAGAAAACGGTGGGAAAATAAATGAACAGGCATGTATAGCCTACAGGGTAAATTAAATCCCTGAAGAATCTTTTAGATACACTGTGTGAAATGATTTTGAGAAATGGAAAGACCAGTGGCATATAGATGCCAGCACAATAGCTACCAATAACACCCTACCAATAGCACCATCGTGTCTTCCCGCCTGTCCTGGGGAAATGCATGTCTTGAACAATATTGACACAATGATGTGATCTGGAATCTTTCTTGTTTATGAAAGAACAGATGCAGCGTACATTGCGCTGGTGCTCCCACAGGAGTTGTGAAATGCGTTTTCACATGGGGTGAAAACCACCCTAGGTCACTGAAGGCCATACCTCAGCTGCCTGAATCGTACCCAATCCAGAGGAATCATGGAGGAGCTGCTTATTGCAGCAATGTCACTCAAATTCCCTTTACAATTTTTAGTGAGAAAGGTTAAAGTCAGGCCCCCAGGAACAGAGAGGGTTCAAAGAGCTGAAACACTGAGCCCACATTTCATTTGGAAGGATCTATCTTTAAAAATAAAAGCCTGTATTTATTAACGTAGCATTTGGGAGCTTTTGGATTGTGCAAGAGCGAGATGGTGTTATTGCAAAAGAAGTCTATGCAATATTAGAGTCTGGAATTCACTGGTGTAAGGTTACTTGGACACACAGGCATGTCAGAGCTGCAATATAAACGTGATTTAAAGTTATGGAGTAGCAGGAGTTGGTGATATTGAGGTAGCCCTCAAAGGTTTCAACAGGGGTTGCCACCACACACGCTGTCAGAAGGACACAGAGGTGTTCAGACCCAAAGGCACAACCAAAACACGGATGAAATACATGGAGATGGTGAACTGTCACAGCTTGAATTGTGTCTTCTGATAACATAACAATGTCCCAGTCCTCTAGGCAAGCTTGCCCTGGCAATTCCAAACTGTACTCAGCTTTGTGTGGGTGTAGTAAGAACCTGCTGGTGCCAACTGGACTTGGACATGGCTAAGGTCATTATTTAGATGATTCTTGTCACTGATACAAATAGCACTCAGCACCACAACATCAGCTTTAAAAATGCCACCCATTTTCCACCATCCATTGT
This sequence comes from Jacana jacana, assembly GCA_013400555.1. Taxonomy (NCBI): domain Eukaryota; kingdom Metazoa; phylum Chordata; class Aves; order Charadriiformes; family Jacanidae; genus Jacana; species Jacana jacana. The sequence goes on from VZTM01025405.1 coordinate 382,346, forward strand.
CTATTTACTCTTTGGTTTCATTCTCTGAATAATGGACAGGATCTCTCACTAGGGGCAGTTCTGCTGTTTGATTTCCAATGCTACTACAGCACCTTTTTAAAAATCTATGTTGTTGTGATAATTACAATATAATGAAAAGGTTCTATGTTCTTATGCAGTTTGAAAAGAAAAATATTTGTGAGGGTCTTGCTTTTTTAATTTAGTCCACAGTCGATCTCTCCCCTTCTTGCACAGTCTCTGTTGGTAAGATCGTTGTGGATATCAGTCACTTTCTTTAGTTGACTTACATTTCCATGAAATAGTTGCTAGGGTGAAAGCTGAAATTTCAAAATTCAGGACTAATATGTCAGCACTGCTTTAATTTATATTATTTTTTCCCATACTGAGGTTATGACAAGGTTTATAGCATTTAATAAAATGAGATTCCTTTGTAGCTGGGCTAGGGTTTACATGCTGTGCCAGGTGGAAAGGAGGTGTTGCAAAGATCGATCATAAGGTCCTGGGGGGACCCTGGTCCCAGCTTTTCCACAGACTTAGACTTTGATGTCAAAGACAGTAGTTCTGATTTCCGGCATCAGTTACCTCCTGTGTGGAATGTGGAATTAGGATGACAATATTTAATCAACTGAAATGGGAGTCATTAGACTTCAGATCTCTATTAAAATGCTGTGCTGTGATTCTCAGGATGGGCAGGGAAGACTCAAATCTGGGGCTGGGGGAACAGAGCTATGTATCACCTTGTTTCTAGATTAGAGAAGAACCTGGAAGAGGTAAAAAGCCCAGAAATTAACACTTGATGGAGGCTTTTCCATGGTGGGCATATCTGTTTGCAAAGACCATGAGCTGCTTCAGCCTGAAGATAATTCTTCCATGAGTGGCCACTTTTAACCTTCTCATGTGGCCAGCATGGTTTGTAGGACATATTTCAGGACCTGACAACTAAAGAAGAGTGCAGCAATTTCTTAGTAGCAATATTTTTTATTGCTATATTCACACTTTACTCTTTGACTTACAGTACCCCAGCCCATGGGTTTGTATCACGCTTGAACAAAGAAGCCGGGCACCACAATGGTGTAAATATGTGTACGACCCAGAGTAAATAATCTCTTCTGCCTGAGAGGGCTCAACATTAGAAGGACAAGCCTGCACCGTACTAAACACAATTTAGTAGCATGAAGCTCTTCCTTGTGGTTACAGGTGGGTTACATAAGCAGGCTTGAAAGAAACCAATGTCAGATTGCACAACTTTTCCCTTTCCCATGAGAAACCTGTTGTCTTAATGATTTCCAGGACAGTGCTTTCCAGAAACAATGGAGAACATGATCTCTGGATAGTGTTGATGGAGCATGATGTATGAATTTGAATAATATGTCTCCAGACAATTCAGCAGCACCTGTGATACTAAAAACATCTATTTATATTCCACACTTCAAGTTTTTGGCAGCTTGATGGGCTGCATGTTCCATCATTCTGACATACTGAAACAGAGCTCAATGTGACTCAGTGGAACAATGAGCATTAGCTGCTGGGATTGAAGTTTCTGCTAAACCATCACCTATCCATCTATTTAAAACTAGGCATATGAAGGCAGTTTCCTAATTACCTAAATTACAGAATACTTGTAAGTCTTTATGATCAAACAGAAATGCATTATTTCAACTAACGTGTTCATGTCTATTCAGCGATGCTCAGGAATTATTCGTGTTGGACTAAATCAGCAGCCCTGTCTGAATGTTCAGCACTGCATTTAACTCACTGAAAAAGTTGTGGAAGTCCAGTCTACAGTACACAAGAGATGCTGAACTAGGTTCAACCTCACAATCAGACTTATATACAATATTCAGTAAAAAAACCTTAGTAAACTTACAGTATGTCATGATCATGGAATCATAGAATGGTTAGAGTTGGAAGGGACCTTATAGGCCGTCCAGTTCCACCCCCCCTGCCCTGGGCAGGGACACCTCCCACCAGACCAGGGTGCTCCAAGCCCCATCCAGCCTGGCCTTCAACCCCTCCAGGGATGGGGCAGCTACAGCTTCCCTGGGCAACCTGTTCCAGGGTCTCACCACCCTCACAGCAAAGACTTTCTTTCTGGTATCTCATCTCAATCTCCCCTCTTCCAATTTAAAGCCGTTACCCCTTGTCCTGTCACTCCACTCCCTGTCAAAGAGTCCCTCCCCAGCTCTCCTGTAGCTCCATTTAGATATTGGAAGGCCATTATATGGTCTCCCCACAACCTCTCTTCTCCAGGCTGAACAACCCCAGCTTCCTCAGCCTGTCTTTGTAGCAAAGGTGCTCCAACCCCCTGATCATCTTTGTGACCCTCCTCTGGACCCTGATGTCCTGATGCGAGTCACTGAAGGCTTGGATGGATGGATAGACACATATAGACACATCCAAAAGATATGATTGTGCACTTTAAAATTTTACTGTCTCTTTGTACAAACCATTGACTTCTTTGGGAACAGCACTAATACTCTAATCTCCCAGGTGTCACCACAGGACAGCAAGGCTGTTGGGCTCAGACCATGGTGGGCAGTCCCATCAGTTAGACAACGGGTGAAAATGGTTAGTGTCACTTCACTGTGTCCAGTGCCGTTCTCTGGAGACTGGCACTGGTCTGTAGTGTCAGAAGCTGAGCACTTCTTGAACTGTCTCCTTAATAATTTAGAGAGGAAGGCATGTCCTTGTGTAAATCCTTTCTTCCTTTTTGTCTTCAGCTTAATTGACTTTGCCATCATTCCACCCTGAATGTATTTGGTTTTGGCTTCTTGACATCTATGACTCCTCTTTTAAAAAAATGAGCACCATGCAAATAGATATCATAAAGGCCAAAAAAAAAAAAAACATCCCAAATTACAAAAATGTAAACTGGTCTTAATAAGGACAAAAAGATAACGCAGTCGGATTTCATTCTGCTTATGTTAGAAGAGTAATCGCTTTTTGCGGTTGCAAGGCATTCTGTTTGCTTGCTGGAGATACTCATGGAGGCACAGCACATAGCAAAGTGTCTCTCAGCTCAAGAAAAACAGGCTGAAACCATCGCCACCATGTTAATTCAGACAATAAAGAAGTAATTAAATGTCTTTAACTGCCTTCCTTTTAACTATCTCTCACTCAAATTACTTCCCACACCCCCACACCCCCCCCTTATTCATTTTTACCCTTCCTGTAAGTGTATCAGCCTTGTAAATGGGCGGGTTTGGTGTGAGGGGTTTTGGTGACTGACCGGCCAGGGATAGTCCTTGGAGAAATGGGAGCCTGAGCTCCCTGGCTGTGTGAAGAGGTGACTGTAAGAAGCACAACATTGAGAGCAGAAAGAGATGAAAAATGAAAATAGGCTTAGGATTCAATTTAGTCTGGAAAATAACAATAGGAAAATAGGCAGTTGGGGGAAATCAACAGTGTGAGCTGGAAATTACTACATCCAGCATGTTAAAACCTGCTATTAAGGTGATGGTCAGTTCCTGAATAGACTGCTATGAACAAATTCTTCTCCTGAGGTGATTGTCCCCCTGGACTCAGCACTGGTGAGACCACCCCTTGAGTGTTGTGTCCAGTTCTGGGTACCTCAACACAAGAGAGATCTGGAGGTGCTGGAGCGAGTGCAGAGGAGGGACACAGAGCTGGGGAAGGGCCTGGAGAATAAATCTTAAAAGGAACGATTGAGGGAGCTGGGACTGTTTAGTGTGAGGAAGAGGAGGCTGAGGGGGAGACCTCATCACTTTCTACAGCTGCTTGAAAGGACATTGTAGGGAGGTTGGTGCTGGTCTCTTCTCATGGGCAATTAGCGATAGAATAGAGAGGGAATGGCTTCAAGCTGCAGCAGGGTAGGGTTAGGTTGGACATTAGGAAAGAATTTTTCCCAGAAAGAGTGGTCAAACCCTGGAATGGGCTGCCCAGGGAAGTGGTAGAGTCCCCATCCCTGACTGTGTTTAAGGATGGTTGAGATGTGGTGTTGAGGGATCTGGTGTACGGAAGAACTTGTAGAGTGGGGCTGATGGTTGGACTCGGTGATCCCAAGGGTCTCTTCCAACCAAAATGATTCTGTGATTCCTCCCAGCTTTTAAGTCTTTGGGTGAGCTCTTCGTCCCACCTCCCTTCTCCCCTGGCTTCCTCCCTCCAGCTCTGCTGTCGATGCCTGCCTGTTGCTGGTGCATGTGCTGGGGCATTTTCTGCAAGTCCCTCAGCCCTCCTTGTCCCACTATCACTTTCCTGGCCATGCTCCCAGAACCCGCTAATGATTGCAGGCGACATACGGTCTGTGAACAAGACTTCTCTTGGTTTTAAAACAAAGATCAGGTGCTGGTAAGAAGAGCTTGAAAGCAATGAGTAAATGATAGGAAATCAATCAAGGGAGGACATGGTATGGAGATGATTGGGCTGGTAGAGGCCAGGAGAGAATTTGAGGAATGGATAATGCAGCCTGCAGCTGCAGGATCATTTCTGGGGGTGAAGGAATGTGATGTGAGAGCAGGCATCCAGCTCCCACCCGTGTTGGTACCAGCACACATTCCTGGGAATGCGCTGAGTTTCTAAACCAGACCCATGTCCTGCTCCAGAGCTCGCATCCACAGAGGTCTTTGGGTAATGTATTCATCATGTTTAAGAACTTAGCCATCCAAATTAGTAACAATTTCTGGGCTGTTATCTAACTGGAGCAGTGGGCAAAGCTCTGATTTGGAGTATTTCGCTGAAATGAGAAATATCTGAAGTGCTTACACAGGAATTTAGTGCCTCGATCTCTCTAAGCACTTTTCTAGTCTGAGAGAGAATTCCGCCTTCTGTGCTGCCTAGATTGCTGCTGGGTTAATCCAGAGCCTGAAGATGTTTGAATAAGAGGTAAAATAATGAAGGGGGAGATTTCTTTTTCTTTAAAAACCAGAGATTGGCAATTTAGCAGGTAGTCTCAAAATGGGTGTAGGGATTTCTGTAACTTGCATTTCGCCCTGACTGTCCTAAATAAAGAAATAGCAGCAAAATGAGGTAGCCATCAAGTAAAATGCTTACTTTCCCAGCACAGTTTGGAGTATGACACAGTGCCATATGCTTTCACCACTGTGATACCCATATTACACTCCAGCATTTTTCTCTACATGCTCTATTTTTTGTACTAGTTTGTCTCCTAATTTTCAAATGTCATCAGCCCCCAGTGGGCAACGTCACAATACTTTGTTGGAGATAAAGAATAAAATATGAATGAGGAACATTTACTGTAGCCCTATAGGGAGAATGCAGACAGCATAGAGTCTCTCATCCAATTGACAATGTGGAGGGATATTTTTGTCTTGTGCTTGCAAATTCAGAGGAGTATTTATTTCTGCAGGCTGTGGCTTCCTCTCACCCTGCAAGCTCTCAAAACATCTATCCAGATTTTTCCTTCTGCCCTTTCATTATAATGTAATGAGCTGGTTTACTAATTCCCTTGTTTGAGCGTTGTTTGAATGGTACAGAAAGCTGTGATTCTTACCACCAGTAAATGTGTGCTGATTTTGCTCGTAATAAGTGATGCACAGAGGGGCTGCTCTCCTCACACTAGGGATGGTGGGGAAACGCAGGCTACAGGCCGTAGGTATTAACAATGGCTTTTGTGCTGTCTTTCCTACTTGGGATCACTGTGGGTATTTGGTTAGAATTAGCAGAACTCTGTTTCTGCTGGGAAACCTCTCATCTCACCCGCTCTTGAAATGCAAGAGGTTTTCTGCAGAAGAAATGCCCTTCCACCCAGCATTTCAGGATTGTGGAGGAGAAGGGCTGGTGGTAAAAACAAACTCCTTCCATTTGCAAGGCAGAGAGTGCCTTTGGAAAGGGACAATTATAAAAAGTTCATCTAAAAGAAAGGTTAAATCTGTGGCCAAGGTTCTCAGCTGAACTGGCACTTGAAGATTTGTCAACCCCAAACACAGAGTTCAAAGCACCTCACGTGTGTGTCCCCCATGAAAGGAGCCAGCTTGTAAATACTGCGTAAAACTGTGTGTGTCTTGCTGGTTTGTGCATCTTTAAGATGTTTTCAGACATCTCTCTGAGGTGCAAATACTTCCCTTCTCTATACAGAATCAGAGAACTATCAGGGATTGGAAGGGACCTTGAAAGCTCATCTAGTCCAATCCTCCTGCCAGAGCAGGAACACCTAGAGCAGGGCACACAGGAATGCCTCCAGGCGAGTTTGGAATGTCTCCAGAGAAGGAGACTCCACAACCTCCCTGGGCAGCCCCTGCCAGTGTTCCCTCACCCTCACTGTGAAGAAATTTTTCCTCATATTGAAGTGGAACCTCCTCTGTTCCAGCTTGCACCCATTGTCCCTTGTCCTATCATTGGATGTCACTGAGAAGAGCCTGGCTCCATCCTCCTGACACTCACCCTTTACATATTTATAAACTCATGAATATAACCCTTGCCTGAATTTAGCATGTTTTTAAAAAAATAAAGACCCACTAAGTTTACTGGACTTGAAATCCAGGAAAACCAGCTCGCTAAACCCACATTTCAGAAGGCATTTTCCCTCATTTAGTGCATTTTGATCAAAACTGGCTACTTCCATAAACACCCGAGAACAGGAGAGTTAGGAATCTGTGTTCAGGCTTGTGGGTTTGAGGTTCTTTTCCTTGATCTCTCTGTTCGTAGGGAACCGGTATGACGTAAAACACCTTGGAAGGTGCCAAATGTGCTAGGTGTGTTAGAAAGCACAAGGGAGAAAGTCCTGTTCAGCACATCTAACAAACTTGCTTATTTATAGCAAACTTCTTTCTATTTATCACAAGCTTTCTGAGCAGGTACCTTCAATTGGTGGATAAGAGCAATGGTAAAATATCAGCCGTATGGTTTGCACCTTTCTTGGGTCGTCGTTTTTGGTGTTCCTCATGTACGTATGGGTTTCTGGAGTTCTGAAAGAGAGCAAGTTACCCAGGGCATTCAAGAGCAGCAGCAAAATTAGGGTGAACTGGCCTTTTCCCTGTCCCTCAGCCTCTCTGGGATCGAAGGGTCAATTTGGTGTCCTGTGCCCAGCAGCACTAAGGGAGTGTGTGACTGGGTGACTTGCAAGTATTAGAGCTCTTCTCCTGGCAGTGGTTGCTATGCAGTATTTTTGCCTCTTGGGAAATACTGAAAAAGAAATGTATAGAACATGGAGACCACTAAAGAAACATGAAAATCAATTAATGTGGTGCAGAACAGTAGTGTAGACCATTGTTGTGGTAAAAATATGAGTGGATTTTAATTCCATTTGTGCTTGGTATTAAGAATTCAAGCTTAAAGAAGAAAAAAAAACCTACTCTCCTAACATCCATAAAGGCTGTATTTTATCTTTGGATGCTTCTTGTGGCCCACACAGACCTCTTGAGCTTCAGTCTTCCTGTCCATATTATCTGAGAAAATGCAATGCCAGGTGTGATTTCTCAATTTGTGACTCTTGCTCCAGGTGGGCACACATACCCAGGTGGGCACCCCACACACCCAGCAGCAGAATTCCCCATCTCACAGGGATTTCCATGCTACTGCTGGAAAAACCTGGGAAGCAGATTAGGAATCTGAGAGTCAAAATCTGCCTAGAGCTCTTCCTTCTGCTCCGGGAAGGGAGCGGGATGGTGGAGAATACCGCCTGGTGCTCCAGCCAGCCTCCCACCCGCCTCCTTCCCCTCCAGCCATCTCCTGCTCACCTGCAACCAACTCTCTTCTTCTTTTGCATGGTACCAGGTCATCATTTTGTCCTTGTTTATGAACTAAATCTGTGCATTTTACAAAGGGAAGAGAAAAGTCTCGATTTTTACTGCGTTCTGCAGTAAAAGGACTTGTCAGGGGCTGGGCACAGTCTTTCTGGCAGCAGAGTTACAATGTGGTTTGAGACATGGTGGTTGAAAGCCCCCAGGAAAGCAGAGGGAGATAAGAAAACCTTGAAGGAAGACTGAGGAATAAGTAGGGAGTCTCAGCGCTGACATGGGGCAGCACGGCAGAGGGCGAGACGGGGGGAGTCAAGACGTATTACTGGCTGAGCAAGAAGTGTCAGGAGATGACACCAGAACAGCTATCACCCTGCGCAGGAGGTCAAACCCTCTGCCTTGATTCGTTCCGTGCAGCCTGTCTGATACAGTGCCACACCAATTACCCTCTGAACTTTCACGGGGGAAGAGTGCAGCTCTCCGGTAATCGGTGTCTGGACAGCTACAAGAGACATCTCAGCAGGCTTTGAACTCCCTGTGCCCACCTCCTCAACCCCAGACCCCACGGCTAGCAGCTTTTAGGAATACCTCTTCTCTTTAAACGACTGGCAGGCAGCTCCTGCAAGCTTGAGTGGCAGCACCAGGGAGTGCAGGCTTTCATTCCTACAGTGTGGAGAAGGGAAACGGATAAGCAGTTCCCCAAAGGTCCACAGGGGTTCGAGAGGGATGCTCTCAGGTGACTGGAATGAGCTGCCCAGGGAAGTGGTGGAGTCCCCATCCCTGACTGTGTTTATGAGTAGATTGGATGCAGTGTTGAGGGATCTGGTGTAGGGGAGAACTTGTAGAGCGGGGCTGATGGTTGGACTCGGTGACCCCAAGGGTCTCTTCCAACCTGAATGATTCTATGACCCACGGCCGTACATGCAGGCGATGAATGTCACATAGCCACTGGGAGAGGTGCTCCAGAGAAAGTGGCCAGGAGAACAAGGCTGAGCCTCCTTACTGCCCTCTTTATGCAAGACAAATGCAGTGGGCTACAAACCTGGTCAAACACCCACAGCCCTTAAAAAAACAAAGTTACAGGATGTTTGAAACACTTTCAGCAGGAAGGACATACACAGGTTGGAGATCTGATGTAATAGGGCAGTATATTGCCCATCCTTTAGGTATTCAAGCAGACAAGGGAAAAAATATGCTGATATAAGAAGATAAACTATTTGTTGACACTTGCTCAGATACAAAGGCAATAGTCCCACCTGCCTGCTGTGCTTTTTACAATAGCTTGTACCCTGCTGCCATCTGATGGACGATTTTTCACAGAGGTGGAATAGGTCACATTCCTAGACGGTGTCAGAGTAAAGAAACGGATTCTGCAAGATGCTGAAGTTCAGGGATCATACAAAGAAAGAAAAGGTACACATCGAGACATTTCTGGGGTCACCTACCTCGCCCCTGTAATCCTTCTGGAGACCTAGTCTGATCATTACCATCATTAACTTCCCTCATTTGGAGAAAAATGAATTATGCTGAAGCAATGCCATGTGCTGTATGCATTATTCTGCCTCCTCAAATACGGAGTTCATGGTGACAATCGCTGCTTTATCTGCCACAGTTCTCCAGGAGCTCTGGGAGTAGGAAATAAAACAGCCACAAAAGAGAAAGAGCTGTCATGCCTGCTTGGATTTTTTTATTTCTTTTTTTAACTGAAGATTGGTTATTTTCAGTCACCAGTGGCAGTGGTGGATGTAGTTGCATTGCCACACGATCCCTGTTGTGACAAAACAGTTTGAAACCCCATAAGCTATAAAATCCAGTAGCCCACGTTTTGCTTTCCTCTGCCTTCTTTTAGAAAAAAAAAGGTTGTTTATTTTTTTGAGTTCCACTTTAAGGAGTACCAGCTGGGTCTGCCATTAAATATGGTTTGCAAAACAAGCCAGCCCTGATGTTTAACACCCTGATGATCTCTGATGTCTTTTATTTAAGTAATAAATCAGTGTTTAATTTTATGGCATTCCGCATTACCCAGGAGAGTCATTTAACAGGTCAGTTTTTAGCGTCGTGATAAAACTTGGAGTAATGGGATTGAAGCTGCCACTTCTGGCAGTTCATATTGGGCAATACCACAAATTTAAGTTCCCTAACATGCATTCAATTTAGATTTAATAAGAGTTATTATATCCTGTGTTAATTAAAATGGGATTATTTATTGCAAACACTTGCAGAGAACCAGCTACAGAGCTCTGGTTGCACACACCAAATCTGTCCAAGCGGTATCTCGCCGAGTCTTTTGTGAAAACAAATTAGGATGAAATTGTAGGTTGTCACAGAACTGCAGACTCAGGGAATTGTCAGAGCTGGAAGGGACCTCTAGAGACCATCCCATCCAACTCCCCTGCTAAAGCAGGGTTGCCCAGAGCTCAGCACTCAGGGCTGCATCCAGTAGGGGCTGGAAGGTCTCCAGAGAAGGGGACTCCACACCCTCCCTGGGCAGCCTCTGCCAGGGCTCTCCCACCCTCATCACAAAGAACTTTATCCTCATGTTTGAATGGAACTTCCCATGTTCCATTTTGTGCCTGTTGCCCCTCATCCTGTCACTTTGGACCACTGAGAAGAGACAAGTTCCATCCTCCTTCAACCCACCCTTCAGATTCTAAGGTCTCCCCTTAGCCTTCTCCTCTCCAGGCTGAAGAGTCCCAGCTCTCTCAGCCTTTCCTCATCAGGGCAACGTCTTCCACATCCCTGTGTTCACTGTGTTCCCTCATGTGTGTTTGTCCCCTTCATGGTGAGATTGCCGTGGATGTGGCACAGAAAGGATACGCTTGATGAGGAAGCACTCCTGGAAATGACACTCTCATGACACTGAATGTAGGGGAGCACAGGGAAAAGGCCTGAACCCCCCATGGCAGGGGGGTTGGAACTCCATGATCTTTAAGGTCCCTTCCAACCCAAACCATTCCATGATTCTATGACAGCACACCATTAGGGCGGTGTTTGGCCTTGCTGGCCCTAAATCACGAGTAAACTTCACTAATTCTCCTCTGCCAGATACTCCAGTCACTACTGTGTGTGAGCTGCTGCTGACAGAGCCCGAAGGTGAGTTCCAACTGGTCAGAGAAGTCATGTGGTTGCAGATGTGTGGGCCAAGAAACTAAGACCACAATACAAATGCTATACAAACTTCTGATGAAGTCCTGTAGGCACGTTCCCCGGGATGTCCATATTGAGGGAACTGATGTAGTGGTAGATAAATAGGCAAGACATGGCATTGGTGCATGTGGTGAAGAAGCTTGGAGGAGAGAAAGCTTCATAATAAGGTACACTTTGGAACAGGAAGGGAAGAAACAAAAAGCATCAAGACTGAGGGCCATCATCTTTGCTTCAGAACAAGCTTTTGTTGATGGTGAAGTGTTTTCCCCACAAAAACTAAGGTCTTCTGCCTGGGTGGTTTTGTTTGGCCACTCCTTGCTTCTCTGGCCTAACTGCTCCTGCGCTTTTTTCTGGTTTTTGGCCCTGTCTGTGGGCCAAAACGCCTGCCCCTGTCTGTGGGGCAAAAGAGACCATTGAGGCAGGTACCACATTCTCTTCCTCAGCCTTTTTTGCAGAAGGGACAACCTATCAAAACACTGACATTTGATCAGCAGCTTTTACCTTCAGACAGACCTACGTTTAAGCCTCATGAGGAACCAAGGCCAGAGTACTTCTGTCCACTTAGATAAAATTTAGGATGTGGAGTGGGTATCTTTCTGACAAGCGTGTTCACATGCCAAGCTTCTGGAAGGAGAAGAACTTTTCCTTTTTAGCCTTTTTTTCTGCTTTTCCTCTCTGAAGGGCTGATAGCAGCGCCCTGTTATGACGTTTGCTGGCAGCGAGCCCAGCACAGTTGTTCCAAGTCTGGATCCTTTTTGTTCAGAAACCTGTGATTAAGCCACCTTCGAACAGAAGTAACATCAGATCATGTCGATATCTAAAGCTTTCTACACTTGGTTATTACCCTCCATGGCTAGATGTGACTCTTCATGTTGCCTTTTCGTTTTGATTTCTGTTTCCCTCAAGATTAAAACTCATGGGAACAGGAGAAAAGGTTTAATCTTTTACTTTCAGAGGCTGGTCTGTTAAAGCTGCTCAGCAGGAATACCCACAGGAGTTAAGGCAAACAGAAAACTAGGCATTAGGCTTTGTGTCCAGGAGGAAAAGCCATGCTTGTCATGTTATGAAAGCTTAAGCAGGCAATCTGCACAGAGCTTAAAAAAGCCCTTGAAAGCATCTTGTGTATACAGACTTTTTTTTCCCAAACATACAATTCCAGTCATTTCTGTCTTCCTTTGCGGTATCATCAGCTAAAATTCTTACAACATTAAATAGGTTGGATAAGCTGAAGAGATTTTATAGCAGTGGAATACTCAAGTTGTAGAAGAACTAAAAGCTATTAAGGTCAGTATGCTGTTTCCTGATTTGCATCTATAATTAGTAGCAGAACATGCCTTATCCATCTTAAAAAATAATCTTATTTATGTGATGAAATGCTGGTTCATCTTATCTAAAAAACAAAACCAGAATCTATCTTGTCTTAAGGTAAAATTTTGCACACGATTCCCCTGGTATTTATTTTTGAAAAAACATGTGATTTAGGTGATGACATTTAGGTAAATGATTGGCTGATTAAAACAAATGTTTCATTCTTTTTCAAGCCAAAATGTACAGATGAGGGGATGGGGTGGGAGAGGGACACACAAAACATTCCCACTGATACTCATTTTTAAATCTTAAAAAAAAAAACAAAAAGCACAACAAAAGAGGAAAATGCAAAGCTAGAAGCTTAGGCAGCTGGGAGAGTAGACTTTGGCTTACCCTCTTGCTTTTGGCAGGGCAGACACCAAATGACAGTGCAAATAAACATCTTTTAACCAGACCTTTATCTATAGACTATGGGGATTTTTGCTCTTTCAGTTATTTGAAGAGTTGATTTAGATGGCACTGGAATTAGAGCAAGAGCAGATAGGATAGAATAGAATAGAATAGAATAGAATAGAATAGAATAGAATAGAATAGAATAGAATAGAATAGAATAGAATAGAATAGAATAGAATAGAATAGAGGAGAAGAGAAGAGAAGAGAAGAGAAGAGAAGAGAAGAGAAGAGAAGAGAAGAGAAGAGAAGAGAAGAGAAGAGAAGAGAAGTATCATAGCTTAGTAGAGCAGAGTAGAATAGATAAACCACTGGTTTGGTAAACTTCAGCTTTCATTTCCCTGCTATAAAAGGGAGGCTGCTAATGCTGTTGGATTGTCAGTGAAAATGCAAATATTGCTAAAGCTTGGTGCCATTAGAACAGCAAAACTTGCCTTTGCGTCACGGTGTCTCTTAAAGGAAATAACGTGTCTGTGCTCCTGTCAAAGAATGGGTTTGTTCAGGAAAAATAGAACCAGTGCCGTCACAGACGTGAAAGTCAAAGAAATTGCATAATTACTCATCTTGTGGAGAAAAAATAAACAACAAAACAAATTGGCAGGAAGGATTTAATCTGCAAAATAAGCTTTCAGTCTCTGCTATTTTATGTACTCTTCTCAATAAACAGCTCTGGACAGAATTTGGGAAAGTCATTCCTCCCTATTGTGGAGCAGGAGCTGTTGCTCCATGCAGAACTCAAGGGTTTTTAGATGCAGCTGGAGTAGTCCTCTTGGCTGCCACCCCATTCCCCAGCCCCTGTGGCCTCAGCCATTGCAGCAGCTGCCTTCACTGTGCTCAGCAAATGGGAGAGAAAGGACATTCTTGCAGGTTCAAGCCTTCTGCTAGAAACTCGGTAATGAAATCAAAAATGACAAGGTGAGCTCGGCAGAGACTCAGCTCCAAGGAAGTTTATTTTTTGCTAATCCAGTGCTGGCTAACCCTTTCATTCACAGTCTCAGAAAAACCCAAATGTTCATCTATCGTCACTTGGTGCTTTGCTCTTCATTCTTCCTGCTTTGCTTGGGGTGGTTTGGGTTGGATTTTATGGAAGGAGAAGGAAAGAGGGATGGGGAGGAAAATGAGTTGAATGTGAGGGAGGATGTTTGTCTCTATGTCATGTTACATGATTTGCCTTTGAGAGCGCTGTCATAGTATGAGAGTAACTATTACATTGAGAGAAAAATGAGAAGAAGATTGCTGACAAATATTGAAATGTGTACATAATAACATACATTAAATCAGTTAACTTACACTGAGACAATATAATACAACACAGGTGCCCATTTTACCTTCCTTGCAGAAGCAGAGTTCCATTTGCTTCCTCATCACCACTGGTTTTATTCTTTCTTTTTTACTTTAACCCGTCTGCATTTGTATTTTCAAGCTCCCAGAGAATACCTAGTGAATCATGCAATCTGGTTACAGGCTGCCTCTTTCTAGTCTGAGAAGGGAGGACCAAGATGAGTTTTCATTATGGTGACTACTATGAAGGCTGAATCTGAGCCAGAGCAGCCCCACTTAGCAGGTCCATCTGCAGTCCAGGTAATTAGTAGAGGCATCCATTAAGTTTCCAAGGTGCAGTGCAGCTCTGGATAGACTAACCAACTTCAGCCAAGATCAGAGAATCAGAGAATTCTCTGGGTTGGAGGGGACCTTTCAGATCATCTACTCCAACCATCAGCCTAACTCTGATAAAAAACATCACTAAACCATGTCCCTGAGCACTATGGAAACCCGGCTTTTCAGTACCTCCAGGGATGGTGCCTCAACCACTGCCCTGGGCAGCCCATTCCAAGACTTGATAACCCTGTCAGTGTCAAATTTGTTCCTGATATCCAATCTGAGCCTCCCCTGGTGCAGCTTGAGGCCATTTCTTCTTGTCCTATCATTTGTTACTTGGGACAAGAGACCGACCCCCCCCGGCTACACCCTCCTTTCGGGGAGCTGGAGAGAACCAGAAGGTCTCCCCTCAGCCTCCTCTTCTCCAGGCTGAACACCCCCAGCTCCCTCAGCCTCTCCTCAGAAGGCTTATTCTCCAGACCCCTCACCAGCTCCATTGCCCTTCTGTGGACCCACTCCAGCACCTCAATGTCTTTTTTTGTGGGAAAGGGCCCCAAACTGGACACAGCACTCAAGGTGGGGTCTTACCAGTGCCCAAGGCAGGGGGACGATCACCTCCCAAGTCCTACTTACCACGCTGTACCTGATCCAGGCCAGGATGCTGGTGGCCTTCTTGGCCACCTGGGCACACTGCTGGCTCCTGGTCACCCCACAGTTGACCAACACCCCCAGGTCCTTTTCTGCCAGGCAGCTCCAGCCACTCTGTCTCAGGCCTGTAGTGTCCGTGGGGTTGGTGTGACCCAAGGGCAGGTCCTGGCACTTGGCCTTGTTGAATCTCATCCCCTTGGTCTCAGCCCATCCAGCCAGCCTGTCTAGATCCCTCTGCAAAGCCTTTCTACCCTCCAGCAGGTTGACGCTTCCACCTATTTTGGTGTCATATAGATGGTACAGCTAAAATGACAAGACGTCAACACAACACATGGAGCCTGTCATAGCCCCAGGAACAGGAAGGCTATGCAGACCACCTTCTGCTCTCAACTCACTAGCCCTCCACCTCAGTGCCTGGAGAGGTGCATACACTCTGGTGGCCTGGGTGCACTCACATGGCTCAAGTGCTTCTGTCTCCAGGGTTAGCTCTGGTTTTGGGTTCTAGGCATTTCTTGACTTATGCCGATTTGTCCTTAGAGAAATGCTGCATTTGTTTCTGTCCCTCGGGGGATTTCCTTCAAGGACAGAGGCTGTCATGCAACAACAAATTCCTATGAAATTCAGTGGTTTCCCTAAACCAGACCCTGATCGACATCAGCTTCTGTGCAGCCAAGTTTTTCCTCCAAGGCTTTTCCTCCAAGGCTCCTTTTAGCTGGATATTTGAAGCCTCAGTTCAATGCAAGCAGATTTTGGTCCATTTGTGCCCTCACAAGATTGAAGATTGCCATACACCGACTGTCTTCCTTCCAGAGAAGGAAACTATAAAATCCAGTGTCAGAGTACAGCTCTTCCCTCTGGCAGGAGAAGAAAGACTCTGTAGATCAAAGAGAAGTACACCTTTGGTGTCAAGCCTTTTCACAGATTGTCAGCAGTTTCTTATTTAGACCAAAACCAGACCAAAGCTCCTATTCTTTAGTGTAGCCTGAACTCTTTCTCAGCACCAAATGTCTAATCTGGTAGCTGTGATTGTGAGCATGACTGTCACATCCCCTTTCCAAAAAATTGGGATCTGCCATGACAGAGTTCTATGGAGCCTTCTGCTTTGGGCTGCGTGATATCACATGTGATAGGGTGGCCATCAGGGTTGAAGCAGATTCTGAGTAAAATTCACCAGCAATAGTCAATGATCAAAGTAATTTATTAAATGTATTTATATTTATATTGTAAGGAAATGTCATAAGAAGTAACGAGATGTGATGGGTATCTTGGTCACCATAAGGTAATTATACTCACACAGGGTTACAAAAGCACTTTGAAGAAGCATTTACTTCTTAAAATATAGTGTAATATTTGTCATCTTATAACCTTTCTAAGTGTTGGTAGATCTTTTATTTATGCATGTACATATTTTTATCCATAAATGCTGCTGCTGCTATGATATGTTGCTATTTAGGCAGGCAGAACAATATTAACAATTATTTTCTCTGTTTTCAATATGTTTTGACACTTAATGGCTTCACACCGAAGCAGTGTGTTTGGATAGTATTAAAGATAAGAAGTAAATTTATGGACAACTGTTGTCACCACTTGACACACAGTAGTATCTTCACATTTCAGCCAAGACAGGGACATGTTCAGTATTCTGCTTCAAGAAAAAAAGCTGCATCTTGCAGCCTGAGATGGTCAGTGCAGATAGCTGCATGGGTTAACAGTCCGGCAAGACTTCAAGTTCAAAAAGACCTTATAAAGGAAAAGAGAGGAGAGGTATTTTCTTCACCTCAGGGATCTCAGACTCTGGAGCCATAAGCTATAAGCTTGGCCAGGATCTACAAAGGGATCTAGACAGGCTGGATGGATGGGCCAAGCCGAAGGGGATGAGGTTCATCAAGGCCAAGTGCCAGGTCCTGCCCTTGGTCACACCAACCCCATGGGACACTACAGGCCTGAGACAGTGGCTGGAGCTGCCTGGCAGAAAAGGACCTGGGGGTATTGGTTGACTGTGGGCTGACCAGGAGCCAGCAGTGCACCCATGTGGCCGAGGAGGCCACCAGCATCCTGGCCTGGATCAGGAACAGTGTGGGGAGTAGGACCCAGGGGGTGATCATCCCCCTGTCCTGGTCACTGGTGAGACCCTACCTCCAGTGCTGTGTCCAGTTTGGGGCCTCTGACTATAAAAAAGAGTCTGGGGGCTGGCGTGGGTCCAGAAAAGGGCAATGGAGGGTGAGAGGTCTGGAGAATAAGCCTGCTGAGGGAGCTGGGGGGGTTCAGCCTGGAGGAAAGGAGGCTGAGGGGAGACCTTCTGGCTCTCTCCAGCTCCCCGAAAGGAGGGTGTAGCCAGGGGAATCGGTCTCTTCTCCCAAGTCACAGGCCATGGGACAAAAGGAAATGGCCTCAGGTTGCCCCAGGGGAGGTTCAAATTGGATATCAGGAACAATTTCTTCACAGAAAGGGTTATCAAACATCAGAACAGGCTGCCCAAGGAAGTAGTTGAGTCACCATCCCTGAAGGTATTAAAGACAAGTAGAGGTGGTGCAGAGAGCAGTGGTTTAAGGGATGGTTTTGTCAGTGTTGGGTTAATGTGTGGACTCAACAGTTACAAAGGTCCCTTCCAACCTAGACAATTCTATGTATGATAAGAATATCAGAGCCATGAAAGTTAATTTAGGATGACTTAATTGTGGCACAGTGCCATGACCCAAAGTCATCCTTCCATTTCCAGATAGAAATCTTCATTGCAAGGGATTCCTTTTGTGTGCTGGAAATCTAGTTGTAGATGTGGGTGCTTTTTGCACTTTGTGCCATACTTTGTAATATACCTCAAGGCAGTTTTCTCTGCAATCTCTGCAGTATTCCAGCTGAAACATAGCTTTACAAGTGCAAATTTCTGGATGACTGTTCTGTAGAGAAACATTTAGCATGTGAACATCTAGGAAAGGAAGGGAGGAAGGAAGGAAAGAAAGGGAAAGGAGAGAAGGAAGGAAGGCAGTGGAAGGCAAAAATAGAAGGAGCTTTGTTTCTTTGAGACATATTTTTCACAGTTCGTTTTCTGTTCCATTGCATATTATTTTGGCTGAGATGGCAAAGATTTGGGAAGTAAGTGGTGAGTGAGTGAGTGCTCCAGGATTTGTGTAAATTGAGTGTAATGTCATGAACAGTAGAGCTCTGCTGGAACGACATGAAAGAGAATCAGATCTGTAGATGCAGAGTTTTGCTTTCACAAACCATTTCACCCCTGAAATTGTAATTTAATTTCAATTTTTCAATGAGATTTACTTTACTGCCATTTTTTATTCAAGCCAGAAGCAGATTTTTAAAATAATTTCTTTTTTTTCTGGTCATTGTTCATTATTTCACAGAATAGTGCACAGAATAGTTCACAGAATAGACAAGGGTAGGAGGGGTCTCCAGAGAAGTTAAACCTTTAACACAGGTTATTGGTACTAGATTTTTTTAATGCTGAAACTAATATTTTTCTACTGGAGGTGCTGTGCATGGGTCTTTCTTACGTATCTGTAAACTCTGGTTGAATCCTCATAAAATTCATAAGGGCATTTTAATATATATTTATATATATACACACACACGTTTAAGATTTTCTGTCTCAGTGCTGCTACCACTCAAGTCCTTAAGAATTTTTTGAGTAGCTGCAACAGGAGAGCAATAGATCCCTTCTCTCTCCATATGACAACATACTTACTCGAAAAAATTTTAGTTAGGGTTCTGGTTTAGATTTGCTTTTTTACTAAATATGTTTGGTTGTGTCACCTGTTTGTAGTATTTGGTATTTGAAAAGCAACTACCCAATGAGGTGCAACCTTATTAATGCTTATAAATATGGAAAGGGTGAGTTTCAGGAGGATGGAGCCAGGCTCTTCTCAGTGACATCCAATGATAGGACAAGGGGCAATGGGTGCAAGCTGGAACAGAGGAGATTCCAGTTAAATATGAGGAAAATCTTTTTGACAGTGAAGGTGAGGGAACACTGGCAGGGGCTGCCCAGGGAGGTTGTGGAGTCTCCTTCTCTGGAGACATTCCAAACTCGCCTGGACACGTTCCTGTGTGCCCTGCTCTAGATGTTCCTGCTCTGGCAGGAGGATTGGACTGGATGAGCTTTCAAGGTCCCTTCCAATCCCTGATATTCTGTGATTCTGTGAATGACTGCTCCAAGAGGGACCGCTGCAATTCTCCAGTGAGCTCACCCAAGTAACTTTGCCTGTGTAACTTTACTCTCTGATAACAATATTAAGAATGGCAGTAATGGTAATGCTATGACTGAAGAATGTGGATAAAGGAAGTATAGCCAGGCACAAGACACTAGGAGACCACTTAATGCAGGAAACTTTCCTTTTTAAACTGAAATTTTGTACCTACTCTTTCTTGTCATTCTTGGACTTGGGACACTGAGTACAAGATGTAGTAAGATCACGGCAAGGTCTTTGGGCACAGAATGAGTTATTTTAAAGGTAAGGAACAGAGAACAAATGGAAGAAAGACTCAAGTGCAGTCAAGTGAGAAGTATCTCTGCCATAGACATCAAGGTTAATCTGAAAATTACTTGTGAAACACCCTCTTCCAAAGACTCGTATAAGTGACAGAAGGGGAAAGGGCCAGGTCAATATAGGTGTATCAAGGAGTGTATCCAGGGCTGGAGCACATAATGCAGCCACTGCTTCAGGTTATGCGGTGGAGCAGTAACGTACCAGCGACTCCAGTGACTCTTCCCAGTTCCTGCAGCAGTCTGGGAAGCCACAGAGGTGTTTTTAAGCCCTTGGCTGTTTGTATTCAGCACAGGATGTCCATCTCTAGAATTCAAATCCTACCCAAATTCTGTGACAGACTAGATACTGTAAGTAGCAACTATTGGTAAAAGCTACATTCCTAGAAAATATATTCTGGGAAGTTCAACCTGGGAAAACCTTATAATGGCAAAAAACTGGAGCAGCACCATTGCCATGGAGACCAGCTCCGGGACTGGTAACATTGCACTGGAGAAGTGATCTGGAGCAAAAAAAAAGAGGCCAATAAAAAGCCCTTTTGGAGGCTTTTTGAAGCCAGGACAGGGCCTCTGGTGGCAGCTGGTGGGCAGGCTGCTGAGGGAACCCAGGCAGAGCCAGCACCTCCTGTTGTTGATGGAGTCACCAGGTGCTAAGAAGCCTCGGGGAGGGCAGGGATAAGTTCCTTCATACACAGCAGCGAGGCAGGATCCACTGGTACGAGGTAAGTTCAGTCTCTCAAAGCGGTTAATGGATCAGGGCGCTCATCCCAACTGGTTTGGGAGTCGCAAGGCGTGAGTGGCTTGTAGAGATCCAGTCGTGGTTGCCACCCGCTCAAAGGCTGCTGTTGAAAAAGCTGTGGGCACCCGGGCTGAGGCCTCCTGCGAATGTGTGGGTGTCCAGGCCTCTGGCTGCAGGGGGTGCCAGAGCCTGNCCTCTGGCTGCAGGGGGGGCCAGAGCGTGGCAAGGGAGGGTGGCAGGAACAAGACCCTTGTGAGGTGTGAGCAGGTGAAGGACCTGCTCAAGCCGGGTGGCTGAGCTGAAGGACAAGGTGGAGAAGGTTGAGGAGTATCAGGGAGTGTGAGAGAGGTATCTCCTGGTGGAGCCCCTCACTGAGAGAAAGGGAACAGGTTGAGGCCCCCCCATAAATCACAGGACACCCCCCTCCCCTCTTGTCAGCAGCAGCAGGAGGGGATCGCAGAGGAGGGGGGCAATGGAAACAGGTCCCTTCTCGGGGGGAATCAGCATGGAGGCCTGCAGGAGGAACTGGCTGTTGGAGAGGAGGTTGTGGTGGGTGACCCTCTACTGAGGGGGGCAGAGGGGCCAATATGGCGTCCTTTCCCGCTTCACAGGGAAGTCTGCTGCTCCCTGGGGCAGGGGTTGGGGATGTGCGTGACACTTCCTGCCCTAGTAAATCCCTCTGATTATTATCCTCTTTTGGTATTTCAGGTGGGTAGTGATGAATTGGGTAGAAGGAGCCCAAAATCAATTAAAAGAGATTTTAAAGCCTTGGGATGGCTGCTTTAGGGGATCAGGAATGCAATTTGTTTTCTCTATCCCTTCTGTGGCAATCACGAATGAAGACATTAACAGGAAGAGGCACCAGGTGAACCTGTGGCTCCGGGACTGATATTATTAGCAAGGCTGTGGGTTGTTTGATTATAAGCTGTCATCTGAGGCACCTGGCCTGCTGGTGGCAGGTGGGACGTGCCTGTCCCAGAGGGATAAAACAGTTTTGGGGCAGGAGTTATCAGGGCTCATTGACAGGGCTTTAAACTAGATATGAGGGGGGAAAGGGGAGATGACTGGGCCTGTCAGGATTAACCCTAAGTGAAGCATTCCAGAGCTTGAAGGATAGAGGACTCCTGAGGACTCTTGCGCTGCTATTTCATCCAGGAGAAGGGGCGACTGTTTAGAAATCATAGAAGCACTTGTGAAAGATCTGTTAGGAAATGGAGCCCACACTCACAAAGAAGTATTGGAGATGCACCAGGACAACTCTGACATAGTGGCTATCATGGAAACATGGTGGGATGCTTTGCAATGCTGGGGTGCCACAGTCAACGGCTACAAGCTCTTCAGGAGGGATAGACAGGAAAGGAGAGGTGGTGCAGTGGGCCTGTATGTTAGAGAATGCTATGAGAGCTCAAAAATCAAGTATAAATGAGGGTGGGGTTGAGAGTGTGTGGGTTAGGATAAGGGCCAATAAAGCTGATATCGCTGTAGGAGTCTGCTATAGACCTCCCAACCAAAGCAGTGAGGTGGGTGAAGCTTTCTATAAACAGCTGGGAGAAATCTCGCAGTTGCTTGCCATTGTTGTGGGGGACTTTTACCTCCTGGATATCTGCTGGGAATGTAACACAGCAGAGCGGGAACAATCCAGGAGGTTCCTGGAGTGTGTGGAGGATAACTTACTCACACAACTGGTTGGTGAGCCCACCAGGGAAGGTGCCCTCCTGGACCTGCTCCTTGTGAACAGGGAAGAACTTGTGGTGGAAGTAGAGGTCGGAGGCCCTCTAGGACTTAGTGATCATGAGATCATTGAGTTCTTGATCCTTGGAGAAACAAGGAGAGGGGATAGTAAAACTGCCACCCTAGACTTCTGGAGGGCAAACTTTGACCTGCTTAGAAGACCGCTTGACAATACCCCTTGGGAGGCTGCCCTGAAGGTTATAGGAGTCCAGGAAGGCTGGACATACTTCAAGAGAGAAGTCTTAAAGGCAGAGGAGCAGGCTGTCCCTGTGTGCCAAAAAACTAGTTGGTGGGGAAGGAGACTGGCTTGGCTAAATAGGGACCTTTGGCTGGATCTCAAAAGCAGAAGGACGGTCTAGGACCTTTGGAAGAGGAGTGATGTCTCTGATGAAGCCTATAAAGATGTAGTGAGGCGATGCAAGGAGAAAATTAGGAGAGCCAAAGCACAACTAGAGCTCAGCCTAGCTACAGCTGTTAAAGATAATAAAAGATGTTTCTATAAATTAATGAAAAACAAAAGGAGGATTAGGGAAATTCTCCCTTCCTTGTTAGATGCAGGGGGAAACGTAGTCACAAAGGATAAGGAAGAGGCTGAGGTGCTCAATGTCTACTTTGCCTCAGTCTTTACCAGTGGAACCATCTGTTCCCTGGAGCCCCAGCCTCAGGAGCTAGGACGCAGGGAGGGGAAGCAGAATGAGGGCATCAAAATTAGAGAGAAGTCATCAGTGACCTGCTACATCACCTGGGTGCATACAAGTCCATGGGACTGGATGGGTTACACCCAAGAGTGCTGAAAGAGATGGTAGACAGGCTCACTAAGCCTCTTGCCATTATTTTCCTGAAGCCATTATTTTCAAGAAACATCTGGACAAGGTGCTACGAGACATGATTTGGTAGCTCAGTGAGTAGTATTGGTGACAGGAGGGCAGTTGGACTGGATGATCTTGTAGGTCCTTTCCAACCTTGCGTTGCTGTGATTTACTCCTTATCTGTAGGTTTGATGTACATCTTAAGTATTTGTTAATTTGTGTGGAATTGGGATTGGGATGTGAAGGAGGAAGTCATGGAAATTACATTTCTATGGATAAGCAGTAGAGGAGCATAACTGCGTATTAGTGCACCTGCTGAATTAAATTAATACTTCAAGCAAATGGTTTTAGCCATGGGTCTTTTCATCAAAGCTCAGAGGACTGTGATTCATCAAAGGGCCTGCTCATATCTTACCAGTTAAATATTCTCAGTTTTAGTTCAGAAGACTCTGAAATTCATCCAGTAATAGAAGATCAAGCAAAATAATTTGATGATGTCTGTGAATAACAGGTAATTCTGGAATCAATGACATGAAGAATAGTTGATGTACTATATCAAGACTAGACTGCATCTTACATTTTAATTCTGAAGAATATTTTCAATTGTGAAAGTGGAGCTGCTCAAGGAGAACACAGATCAGAGTGTCAAAGAGCCAGGACATTGAGGTGAGGTCCATAGCCAAACACTGGTGAGTTTGAAGCTTCATGCCACCCTCAGCAGCAGAGAAACTTTCCTCCAGAAATGAAAAAACATAGAGGAGCTGCTTAGAGATTATCCAGCATATTCGTCTTATAAAAAGCCATGCCAGGGATAGCAAATGGGAATGGCAGAAGTAGAAGTGGCTATTGGATCATGTTGTCCACATGGTGTTGATTCAGTGCAGTGGCTCTGTGCCTGTACTGAACCCTAGAGCTGCATCTCATTGTTCACATGTGTAGCCAAGGATCTGAAGAGCAGAAAGGAGGTCTGAGAACTACCCTTTGCTGCAGTTCATCTCCACAGCACAGGGAATAAATTTAGTGCCACAGAGGAACTGAGCTGTTAAGGAAGGTCATTGTTTTCTTACATTATTGTCCTTGTGTCTTTGCCTTACAACCTGCACAGTTACGTGCTGAGCATATGGTGGTCATGCAGCATTAAGCTATTAAATTGCTTTGCAGGGCTATAAACACCACACCATCTACAAGGCGACAGAGAATCATAGTTAGTGACATGGTTTGGGGACAACAGCAGGTCCCTGTATTTAATGGTTACCATTCTGGCATCATGGCAGGTTTCCTAGGCACTGCCTTGACTGTGGCACAGGGGTGATCAAGCTGATGTTTGCAGGTCAGTTACTGTTTAAAAAATTCCCTTGAAAGGACACCAGTTTACATGCATCATTAAAGCTCCATCAGCACATCACACAGCTCCAGGTTGTAATCCATGCCAGATCGAGACCTTTCATTCTTTAGATTGATGAAAGTAATGATTCCAGCAGTGACAGGGTGTGCGTCGTGATTAGGGATTGTGAGCAGGAGGCAAGACTTTTGAAAAATTACCTTCCAAAGATGATTGCAAGTAACACAGCAGGTGCTGGAAACTTTTCTGCATCACTGAATCTGTTTCACTGACTCCAACATTTGACTGAAAAATGCAATGGCACTTTTCCCTCACTCAGCAAATACAGTGACTGACAGAGTAAAGCAAACTTCAGTGTCTGTGTTTATATCCATTGATCTATGTCTTGTAAATGTTTATGTCACTTGAGAATCTTTATGAAAACGGATAATTTGTAATAGTGAGGAGATAAACTGCTATCCATCTTACTGCAGTCTTAATGTAAGCTGGTTTATGTCCTTCATTACTGACCGTAGCGCTCAAGTTGATCCCAGAGAACGGGGCAGGAGTTGAACACACCATTAGCAAGTTTGCTGATGATACCAAGCTGGGAGGTGCTGTTGAAGGGACAAGAGGGAAATTGAACAAGTCAAAAAGCTGTATTCTGCACCTAGGGTGGAGTAATGATTAGTGAGTAGTGATTATCTCACAGTATTCAGCGTTGGTGCAGCCTCTCCTTGAGTATTATATATGGTTCTGGGCCCCACGATTTAAGAAGCATATGGAAGTCCTTGAATGTGTCCAGTGGAGGGCAACCAAGCTGGTGAAAGAGCTGGAAGGGATGTCCTATGAGGAGCTTCTGAGAACTTTGGGCTTGTCTAGTTCAGAGAGAAGGAGGCTGAGAGGTGACATCGCTGCTCTCTGCAGGTTCCTGAGGGAGGGAAGTGGAGAGGAAGGGACTGATACTTCTCCCTGGTACCCAGTGCTCAGGGCATGTGGGAATGGCTCAAAGCTGTGTCTGACAGGGGAGGTTCAGATTCGACATGAGGAGATATTTCTTCACCGAGAGGGTGGTCAAAGCCTCAAACAGGCTTCTTGGGGAGGTGTCGATGCCCCAAGTCTGTCAGTGTTTAAATGGCATTTGGGCAGTGCCGCTGATGTCATGCTTTAACTTCTGGTCAGCACTAAATTGGTTAGGCAGTTGGACTAGATCATCATTGTAGGTCCCTTCTAACTGAATTACTCTATTCCAATGCTACAGCCTACTACAGTTGATGTCATTGTAAAAAAATAATTGTTTTTTAAATCTAGCATTTGTCCTTTATAAACTGAATTGTCTTTAATGCAACAATCGCTACAGTACAGCTGACTTTGCTCTTTGGATACCTCTGAACTCATCTTCAGGTGCATTGATATTCTCAGTAGGTTTTGTTCTGGACTCCGTTGTCTGTTACTTTCTTGAAATATACAGAGCTAGTTTTATCTTGAAAATTGTCATATAACCTATATTTTTATTTAGCTTAAAAGGGAGTAACTCGGTTTGCAGTTATCAAGTGCTAACACATTCTTCATCTGTTGACTTAGGGATTATTTTCCTTCCTTGTGCGTTGGCAAAGGAATTTTCTCCTATTAAGCCAAAGGCTTGTGTAGTGTTTCCATTTAGTTTATTTTTCTTGAGTCACATTTGGATTAAGTAAATCAGGACACTGACATCGTCATTTTAAAATAAGTAGTAATTTAGTGCTTCTTTTCAAATGATGCTCTGCTGTGCTGTTGATAAATTGTAAAAAAAACGTAGCCCAAGAAATACCATATTGCCATTTCTAGTTACAGCCTGTGGATATTGTTCTGAGGAGGAAGGCCACAGCTTTGCTGGGCTTCTGCTCTTTTGGCCCATTCCTCAAGCTTTGTTGTACTTGGTTTAGCTGAAACACCTATTTTTATTTTTATTTTTATTTTTTATTGTTTTTCCTAGTGACAGGGGGGGCTATGACTAGTTTGTTTTACTTCTGCTTATATTACAGTGTAACCACATTTTTATACAACAACTAGTAAAAGGTAGTTACTTTGTGCAGAATGAGATATTGAATCATAGAATCATTTAGGTTGGAAGAGACCCTTGGGATCATCAAGTCCAACCATCATATTGATGATCAAAGCCATGATGCAATGCAGAGGAATACCCACCTGGTATGACAGCAGTGGCCTTGAAAAGCAGGAACGTGGGATGCAGGTCAGGAGGGTACGGGCATGGGTCTTGCTTAATATTTTTATCAATCATCTGGATCAGGATATAGAGTGCACTCTCAGTAAGTTCACATGTTGATCTGGTGGAGGGTAGGAAGGCTCTGCAGAGGGACCTGGACAGGTTGATGGATGGGCCAAGGCCAATCGTATGAGGTTCAATAAGGGCAAGTGCTAGGTCTTGGATTTCAGTCACAGCAACCCCATGCAGTGCTACAGGCTTGGGGAGGAGCAGCTGGAAAGCTGCCCAGCAGAAAAGGACCTGGCGGTGTTGGTGGACAGACGATTTAACATGAGCCAGCAGTGTGTCCAGGTGGCCAAAGCAGCCACCAGCATCCTGGCCTGGATCAGGAACAGCGTGGTCAGCAGGAGTAAGGAAGTGATGGTGCCCCTGTACGGGGCACTGGTGAGGCCTCACCTCCAGTGCTGTGTTCAGTTCTGGGCCCCTCACTACAAGAAGGACATTGAGGCACTGTAGCGTGTCCAGAGGAGAGCCACCAAGCTGGTGAGGGGTCTGGAGAACAAGTCCTATGAGGAGAGGCTGAGGGAACTGGGCATGTTCAGTTTGGAGAAGAAGAGGCTGAGGGGAGGCCTCCTTGCCCTCTACAACTCCCTATAAGGAGGCCTGCCCAGGCAGGTGGTGTAGTCACCATCCCTGGAGGTATTTAAGAAAGGTCCAGATGTGGCAGTTCAGGGCAGGCTCTAGTGGCCAAGATTGTAGGGAGTGGGTTGTGGTTTTGTCTGTGGTTGGACTCAGAGTTTTCAGAGGTCCTTTCCAACTGTGACAAGTGTGTGATTCTGTGACAGAAGACTGATACAGAGGACTTCAGGGCTATAAACAATTCACCAACAACCAAATAAATTCAGGAATGGATCTGGGCAAAACTGATTTGAGAGGTACCAAAGAAATCAAAGAATAGTTGCCAACCTTACCATACATGGTAAAATCTATATACATTAAGTGTAGCAAATGTGTTATGGTAAAACAGACAGTAAATGCAGCAGGGAGTTGCAGACCAGAGAAGAACAAAGATGTAACTGTGCATTAGAATCATAGAATCATAGAATTATTTAGGTTGGAAGAGACCCTTGAGATCACCAAGTCCAACCATCAGCCCCACTCTACAAGTTCTCCCCCACACCATATCCCTCAACACCACATCTATTCTACTCTGAAACACAGTCAGGGATGGGGACTCCACCACCTCCCTGCGCAGCTGATTCCACTGACTGACCACTCTCTCTGTGAAAAACTTTTTCCTAATGTCCAGCCTAAACCTACCCATTAGCGCAACCAGCAATGGCACCAAGCAGATCCTGCCCTCAGGAAGAAGAATCTGCCAGCATTGTAGTCCTCCCACCAAGGGATGCAGGATGCTGAGGGCTTGCCATCCTTGCCCTCCTCTCCCCCCAGCCCCAGGCACCTCCTGCTCAGCCTGAAGCCGCACTCTCAGCCCCGCTCAGACAAGTGCTGCTGGCAGAGCAGAGCTGGCCTTGCTTTGAGGTTGCACTCACACCTTTCAAAATAAGGTACAACTCAGCTCCAGAAACGCTGCCAATTGTCTTCCACTTTCTTTTTGTTGCTGTTTCCTGAGTAACTTCTGACATCCTTTTTTTTTTTTTTTTTTTGACGGGAATATCTTTTCTCCTTCTCTCTCCTTGTTTTACTGGCAATGAACTTAGGTAAAGTCCAGCAGCCAATTTCGGCTTTGTTAGGCATTCCACTCATGATGCAAGTCTGAAGACCTGAATCAAAGCTGTGATTGTTGCTTTAGTGATACCCAAACTGCTCTGAGGAGACACCTCTCTCCCAGAACAGGAAAAGAAGAAAGGAAAAGGGAAAAAAAAATTGATTTGTTGAGCATAATTGTATAGATAATCTCAGTCCATTACTTTGTGGCACAGAACAGGTTTCCATTCACACATCCATCTTCTCTGAAATAGGAGACTATTCTTACATTTTATTCACATAATGGTTTTGATAGAAAATCTGTTTTGCTGCAGATGAGGGCCCTGGAGGTTTTTGGTCTATTGTAATATATAAGATCTGCCTGACATTGCAGCATTCGTTCTCTGGTGCTATTGCCTAGCAGGGCTAAAAGCACTGACGTCTTTTACAGTTCTGCTATTGCCATTATCCATTTCAATGGGGTTTAAATGTAAAAGTGAAATTGATGGTGTTAAAGCATGAATTTCAATCATGCTAAGAGAGAAGATATTGATGGGAGCTAGCAAGGGAATTCTGGACAAAAATATTGAAGGGACAAGCTGAAAGGCTGATCGATATAAACCTTGTGCCTCTGTGTTACCACGTTACAGAGCTACCATACAAAAAATTAGGTGCTGCACCTGGGGAGGAATAGCCCCCTGCACTGGTACATATTGGGGGTGACCTGCTGGAGAGCAGCTCTGAGGAGTCCTGGTGGACAACAGGGTGATCACGAACTAGCAATGTTCCCTTGAGGCCAGTAAGGCCAAAGGCATCCTGGGGGACATCAGGAAGAGTGTGACCAGCAGGTGGAGGGAGGTCATCCTTCTGCTCTGCTCTGGGGAGGCCCACTCTGGAGTACTGTGTCCAGTTCTGGGCTCTCCAGTTCAGGAAGGACAGGGAACTGCTGGAGAGGGTACAGCAGAGGACCACAAAGATCCTGAGGGGCCTGGAGCATCTTTCTTTAGGAGGAAAGGCTCAGGGACTTTGGGTCTTTTTAGTCTGGAGAAGGCTGAGGGGGATCTGATGAAGGCCTATAAATACTTCAAGGGTGGGTGTCAGGAGGAAGGGGCCAGTCTTTTTTCAGTGGTGCCCAGTGAGAGGGCAAGAGGAAATGGGCACAAACTGGAACATAAGAAGTTCCATCTGAACAGGAGGAGGAACTTCTTCCCTTTGAGGGTGGCAGAGCCCTGGCAGAGGCTGCCCAGAGAGGTAATGGAATCTCCATCTCTGGAGGCATTCAAACCTGCTCTGGGTAGACCTGTTTTGGCAGGGAGGTTGGACTAGATGATCTCCAGAGGTCCCTTCCAAACCTATAGCATTCTGTGGGTAGTGTTTAGCAGGTTGCAGGTAGCCTGTGTGCTTTGGAAAAGGTTGAGCCAGGCTTCCAGCAGTTAAAACTTCCCCCTCGGCTGCACTCAGCAGGTTGGACCACCCTAGGGAAAACTCTGGAAAGGATTGTAAGTCTGTACTGTTCTCTGTATTCCTTATTGTAAGGTCCAGTCACTCCTAGGCAATCATCAGGACACAACAGTTATTGACAGGATGGATTACAAACTTAGCATTTAGAGTGTTCTTTCTAAATAAACTCCCTTTCCCGCCTCCTATTAGTGCAGTATCCCTGCTGCCATAACCTCTGCCCCGTGGTTTAAGTCCCAGTCCCAATTTCCTCTGTCTACTTCTTGCTCAGCCTAAAATGGGAGAAGAACGCCTGTAGGATCAATATCTTCAATCCATTTGAGGAAAGGGTTGTGACAACGTGCCAAAGAAACTTTGAGACACAGTGACTGGCAAAGGTTCCCTGCAAGCAACAAGAAAAGGAGCGTAAAGGGGATTTTTATTCAAGATTTCCTTACACAGCCCCTTTCTTATGAGAAGATAACCTTTTTATGATAAAAATAATTGTTTGTTTAGCAAAACATTTCCACCATACTCTTAGTAAAATGTGGGGGTTTTTTCCCCTGAAAGTGTTTTGCCATGTTTGTATACCGATGCACAGAGATGTGGTTTTGTTCTGTTTGCAGGAAATTGCTAGGAAGAGTCTTTGAAAATGTCTCTCTCGAGCTGGGGGCTTTTGCACTCCGCAAAAGAAGAGTATTTATCTTCTCGCTAGCCAAACTTTCCGCAGATTCAAATCACAGCGTTGCAAATGACACGTGAAATCCTTAGTGAAGGGCCTTTTCAGTAGAGTAGATGTAGCACTAAACAAAAGTGGGTCGATTTTCTTTCAGCAAAAAGGTCACATGCGTTTCCTTATCAACCCATCAGCCTACGTGGCCCTGTGGTTCTCAGAAGGCTGCTGTGGGGATGGTTTGCAATCCAGACCCTGTTGGATAAACCCACAACCAATACCAGTCCTAAGAACTCTGAAATCTCTATTTTACTTTGAGACAGTGAAATCTTCTCCTCTGACTATACAAAGGAACAGTCACATACAAGGGAAAATTAATTCCCTGTATGCACGATCGTGGTTAAGGATTTAACTCGGTGTCGCACCTTTGCAGACTGATTCTGTGAGAAGAGGCTGAGGGAGCTGGGGGTGTTCAGCCTGGAGGAGACTGAGGGGAGACCTTCTGGCTCTCTACAACTCCCTGAAAGGAGGGTGTAGCCAGGGAGGGTCGGTCTCTTCTCCCAAGTCACAGGCGATGGGACAAGAAGAAATGGCCTCAGGTTCCACCAGGGGAGGTTCAGATGGGATATCAGGAACAATTTTGACACAGAAAGGGAATGTGCTGCCCAGGGAAGGGATTGAGGGACCATCCTTGGAGATACTCAAAAGCTGGGGTGCCACAGAGCCTAGAGACATGGTTTAGTGATGGGTTTTTATCAGAGTTAGGCTGATGGTTGGACTCGGTGATCTGAAAGGTCCCTTCCAATCTAGGCAATTCTATGATTCTGTGTTAAACTACATGTAATTCTTTCAGGTTTGCAAGATAATTTAAAGGTTTTAAAGAAAATGTTACAAAATTAACTGCTTCATGTAGCAGCTCCTGCTTATTTACTTAATTGTAGTAGTAATGGTACTAATATGCTGTATTGCAGTGGAGGCTACAATGAAGGGACAGGGGTCTCATGGCACTGGGACTTGACAAAGTGAAACAAAAATACCATCCTTCCCACAAAACTGTTATCAATGCAGCGATGAGGGTGTGGGCTTTGTCCTTCTGGAGATGCAGGAGGCTCCCAGAACATGTAAGCCTGATGTGAAGGCAGGACTTGCGTGCCGTGACTGCTGGCTGGGTGATGCTGGCAGGAGAGAGCTGGTCTGGAACCAGCATCCCCAGCCCCAGGGGGAAGCCTGACCGCAGAGCCCATTTCAGCCACCCAGTTTGGCTGGACGGTGGCAAAGCTTGGCTGCTCACCTTGGTCCCATTCCAGGGCAGTGAGTTGTCTGGGGAGCCTTTTTTACCTTTGGAGATCATTGTCTCCATTAGTACTTGAATGCTGTGGTGTGTTCCCTGCAGTTCTCACAGCTCTTTTCCTTCTCATACGTTCTTTGGGTTTTAGGCTTACATTTTAGGTAATATTCAGAGAATGTAAAGCTAGGGGACTAAAATACTTAAGTTGTAAAGACATGCGAGCGTTTCTACCACCAGGTTATTCAGAGTAGCTAAATTGGCTTCTTAAAAAGGCTTGTGTGAATATATTCCTGACTTTTTGTCTAAGTCCTGCTTATTTCATGTGAGTTTGTTCAGCAAGCGGAATAAAACCTGGTTTGAGAGTCTGCCAGCATCTGTCCTATCTGTAGCTCTCAGGAGAAGGAAATGTAGGTGTCCAGGTGTATGTGCAAGTGGGAAAGCATATATGGAGTCAGTCTGGATCCTGTGCTAGCAGATTATTGACAAGGCATTCCTGCACCTAGTCCATAAACAACCCTCATACTGAGGGAGGACTCTGAAAAGTGAAAGATGGGAAGAGACCCGAGACCATGAATGAAAACAAAATCCTAGACCTTTTTTATTTGTGCTGCTTTATCACTAGGTGTCTTTCCAGAGAAAGACCTTCCCATTAATTAGCAAGCTTTACTTGCTTGAGCTTGTTTGTGGTGTGAAGATTATTGCCATGTCTACAGAGGTCATTAATATTATTCAACCTGGGAATTACCAGTTTGTCCAAACAGGGTAAATAGGAGTTCATGTTGAGAACCAGCTGACCTAGTCTAACTTGTTAGTTCACAATGCTGTTTACCTGTGTTAGGAATGCCCATTTCATCCCCTTTTCACTGCTCACAACTGCGTGTACACACAGGCACACTAAATCTCAGCTACAGCTTTCCTCCTGGGATGCATTAAAGGAAATGCTTCTTTTTGCTAAGCCTCTCATTCTGCATTCTCGAGAGAATTAAATGGCAGTGATGGGATAGAAGTATGGATGGCAATAGTGTGCGTGTGCTTAAACCTAAAGCCTTCTTCTGTTAATTCAGATGTTCAATTTAAATTTGAATAGGGATTAATTAATTACACAAATTGTAGCACTTTGGACTTGGGTGTGGGCCAGTGGTGTTATATATAAACAGTGCTGAGCTTCTGGAGCTTCAGCATGCTCATTCATATTCATCCAGTGCAAAACCAGAGAAATAATAGCATTATCACCTACTTTAGTAACCAAACGATGGGAAACCAATCTCTGAAAGTTTAGGCTGGAATGGAAAATAGTTTCCTATTGTGTTTATTAGCTGAAATACTAAAGACTCAGCTGTGTTGAGTTACTGAGTGATATCTTAATAAATTTCTGAATCTGGATACGTGAGCATCCTGGTGAAAGCACAATTAGCTGTTTCAAGGTAATGCTACCTTGCACAGAATGTTGACTGACTGCCATGCTAGCTAAAGCACTGTTATACTTCTGTAATATTATTAATTATACTGTTTCTTCAGTGGAAATGTTCGGGAACTATTAAGGGCATATATTAATTGTGCCTGTATTGCTTAGTGTCATTAATTGGATTTTTACTGTGATATGTATTAATAGACTTCTAATAGACATAGTCATGGCTACATTTTCAGAAGGAGTGGGTGTAGTTTATGGAGTAAACGTGAAGACAGATAAGCTAAACGTGAGGCAACACATGAAAGCAAAACATGTGCCTGAGGTGAGGCAGACAGAAGACTAGTGTTTTGCACACCTCCAGTGAATTCATTGTCACCAGACTAGACATGTAGTAACAATACATTTGTGTATGAAGAAATAAGATAAATTAGAAACTTGAAAATAAATCTACCATTAACTTGCAGTACCATGTGAAACCTGGTGTGCTGTATCCAGAAAAACAAAAAGGAAGTAGTAGAATCAAGGTGTTTAGGTGTTGGGTTTTTTTTTTCAGTATAGACAACACTGTAACATGTATTGACATTAAAAACTTCAACTTTTTAAACATCTTCAAGGAGCACTAAAAGGTATCTTTCCTCCCCAACCCATGCAGGGAATTACTGGAACGCAGCTTCTTTCGTCACTTCATCATCCTACCTTCACTTCTCCACCTTCCAAGGGGAAACCAGCGCAGACATCTCTTTCTATTTCAAAACATCAGCCTCCGACGGGGTGTTCCTGGAGAACCTGGGGAACACAGACTTCATCAAACTGGAGCTGAAATGTGAGTACGTTCTTCCTAGCGCTCCTTAGCACCTGAAGCAGGTTCATGTCAGATAGTAGGTTTCAGGAGATGTATATCGATCAGTAAGATACATAAGCTCACTAAATTCTGCCAAAACTTCCCAGTCTTGCTACTTGACGTATTTTCAAGTTGCCTTATGTGTGAGGAGTGCTTGAAGTGCATTTGTATTCTTTATTGAGGGGCAAAATACAAAGAAGGATAGAATTGGTAACATCAGTTATAAAAATGACACTGACCCCAAAATATGTTTCAAAATGGCATGCCAGATATATTTCTTTAGAGAGTGAGTCTTCAGCTCACTGTGTTTTTTCATTTTATGTCATGGTGGTTTTGGAAAAGGAGGACAGAAAGGAAAAAAGAGACAACTATCCTAATCAGCGCTGTCAGGTGGCAAGGAGCTGAAAACTTGCATATGGTATTTAAAAGCCCTAAAAGATCTCATAAAAATAAATCTTTACCAGCATTATGTGTTAATAAAATCACTGATCTGAAAAAGACAGCCTAATGATACCAAGAGGCAAGTTAATTTTATTATTTAAACCGTTTTTAATGGCCATGGGGCAGACTTTCCAAGGAAAGCACCAGAATGCTGAGCTGTACCTGAGTTCTGCTTGCTGAAACTGAAGAGCCGGGACTGGGAGCAGGGGAATGTCTTCTATTTCCTCTTGTTATCCCTCGACCCAGTTTATCACCCTCCCCCATAAATGGGAGCCATGACAAGCCTGCAGTGCTCCCTGGAGCTGTTTGTGTTGCAGCAGCGGGGTGAGATGAGTGCAGCAAACCTGCCTCTCTCCCCTCCAGCACCTGGAAATGCCTTTCAGCTCCATTTTGGTGCAGGAGCAGCCCATGGATACCAAGGAGCTGGCTCTAAATAGTGATGCACAAAAGTCAGGGTCAGAAGTCACTGATGTTGACAGGAGAAATTGCAAGGAATTACTTGCATACCCCCATATAATCTGGTTTTGCATAGATTCAACCTGATTTACACACACACACATCTAATTTTGAAACAAAAAGCCATTTTTTGACACGTCCCAAAGTCTAAGCACACAAATTAGAAAGTGGAAATTCAGAAACCCTCAGGAGGCCCCTTTAAAAAGTAATGAAATTTTCCCTCTGGGTAAGCGTGAAGTGCCAAGTTCCGAGTGGGTGACAGCTTCTTTCTCTCTTTCTAATGGGATTTAGGTGATGGTGCTTAATCTCAATTCTCTGTAATCTGCATCTGGTGGAAATCAAAATAGCTCCTATTGACACGCAGGGATTGAGTGAGTCACGGGGAATAGTCCCATTTGTATTAACAAGGGGCGCAGCCCTTTAATAATGAAGTGGCAGCTATTTCTAATTTCGCTTTGAATTCAAGGAGTGCTTAGCTGCAGTGGGAGTCTTCAGTGCTTCTTTCTCTTCTACTGTATGGAAGGTGTCCTCAGCCACCGTAGTTATTAGCCCAGCCATGCTGTTCACTGAGCGGAAAGGTGACAATCGCAGTGGATAAAGGTGACTTGGCAGTGATTTCATAATTCTTTTGAACTCAACACAGTTGCAATAAGAATCATGCTGCAGTGGCTCAGTAAGCAGATGCACCAGTTCAGGACAGCATGCGGCAGTGTACCCAGAATACCATTAAACAGGGGTTTAATTTTAAGCCTGTGCTTGAGATTCACCAATTCTGCTGTGATTCGGCACACGCATAAATTCAGCCTCTGCCGCGTGCTCCTTCCTGAGTCTAAACCTTAGATTACAAATTCTGGATGGCAGAAATGTGAATATCATCTGTAAAAACAGTCCGTGAGGTCAAATGTACTATTGCTGGTTAAGGTAGTGATATACTCCTGATTGAAATTGTCCTGACTGTATTTGCTAAAAAGTACAAAGCAGTTCATCCAATGTAATTGCATCCACCCTACCCTTCCTTTCCTGGAAACCACTGCTTGAAATTCTCAGAGACACAGGCAAAAGAGGCCTTTCTGTGACTTAAATGTTCTACCAGTCACAGCTCAAAAAGAGTTAGATACTGAGGGTTTAGTAACAAAGAGGAACTCTCTCTCTTCTGAATGACACATTTATTTAATGAACATTAAATGGCAAGTGAGGCATAAGCTTAGCTTTGCAGATCAGGAACAGGAAAGCTCTACAATATCCTGAATTTTAGTGGGCTTGCTGCACTTGGTGAATGCGTTAGGGAAACCTGTCATTCAATCTAAAATTCTTAGCTTCCAGACCTTGGAAAAGAATTGTCTATTCCGTGTTTTATTGTGAGGACACAATTTTTCACTGAGAACGCTCATGGGATTATTTTATTGATGTGCTGTCCTGGAGCTTCTTAAGGTCTAAGAACTGCACAGACTATTTTCTGACTCTCGAGACTTGATAGGAAAAGGAGGTGGAATGTGCAGTATCTTGAAGAATATCTTCATGTGCCTTCAGCAAAGCCTCAGATTGCCATCTCTGAGGAGAGGGGGAATACAGGAAGGAAGGGAAGAATATGTTTCTCTGATTTTAAGAAATAGCTTTTCCAAACAGCTGACAAGGAAGACTGTAATGAAAAAAACCCCAGTGATAAAATGCTACTCTGAATGTGGCTGATGCCTTTAGTTATTCCATTTTTCAAGCAGTTCCTCTGGCAGGCTCGTACTTGTCACCATTCATGGAACAGTTGGCAGAGATGTAGAATTACCTGAAGCCTCAGTTTTTACATACGTCGGTAAATCTACAGAACCCCATTATTTTTACAGCTGGCTGGTCAGCTGACAACAACCAGGATTGCTTGGAAAGCAGGTGGTTGGATAAGGTATAAATTTTTCTGTAAAGCAGTGCTTCCAGAAACCATACATCTCTGGTCAAAATTTCCAGCTGTGTTTTAAAGTAAAACTGGTTTTTAGAGAGAGAAAAAACCCGACGCTTTCTCTTCTGCAGCTTTTCTGTACAGTTTTGGGAGGGTTTAGCCTAAAATGCAGTCATCCTCTAAAGACACCATTGAGAACACCTATTTTTTCATTTATACACCACCCCCACCACCCCCCTCCCTGAATGTTGACAAGTATGGGTTGCCAAGAATTCCATTTTGAGTTCTTGAAGACTCAGCTCCCCTTCAGTTCTTTCTTGCAGTCGCTCCTCCCTGGAAATAGTAGCTTTGCCTACTGGAGCCTGGCTAGAGCCATTGAGTTGCAGGGAACTAGACCTCCAGGATCCTAGCTTGATCCTAGTCCATCAGGTGGTGGGCTGCCTGAAATCAGGTTGAATATTGACATCTATCTGACTAGGGTCAAATGAGTATGGGTTTGTGCATTTATGAGGTGTGGGTTGAAGACTTTGAAGGACCACCAGAGGAGGACCAGCAGGTCGAGGGAGGTTATCTTGCCCCTCTGCTCTGCCCTAGTGAGGCCCCATCTGCACTACCAGGTCCAGTTCTGGGCTCCCCAGTTCAAGGACAGGGAAATGCTGGATAGGGAACAGCAGAGAACCACCAAGATGATTGGAGGCCTGGAGTATCTCTCTTATGAGGAAATGTTGAGGGACTTTTTAGTCTGGAGAAGAGAAGGCTGAGAGGGAATCTGCTCAACATCTATAAATATTTAAGGGGTGGGTCTCAAGAGGAAGAGGCCAGTCTTTTTTTCAGTGGTGCCCAATGAGAGGACAAGAAGGAATGGGCACAAACTGGAACATAGAAGTGGAACTGAACTGGAACTGAACATGAGGAGGAACTTCTTTCCTTTGAGGGTGGCAGAGCCTGCCCAGAGGGGTGGTAGAGTCGCTGTCTCTGGAGACATTCTAAACCAACCTGGACAAGTTCCTGCGCGACCTGCTCTGGGAGAACTTGCTTTGGCATGGGGTAGGACTAGATGATCTACAGAGGTTCCTTCCAACCCCATAGCATTCTGTGATTCTGTAAGAGTTACAACTATGAAAACCCAACTACTTCATACTTGTGAGGTTTTTGTCAAGCAGACTACATTTGAATTTTCTGATCAAGAGAAATCCCAAGTTTTAGAAGAGATGTATTCCTGAAAGCAAGTTTTGGAAGAGGTATATTCCTAAGAATTTGGTAAGAAGCTTCTACCATCAGTGTTTTGTATCAGATTCCCAGGATTGCTGCTCTAGAAAGCCTGTGGTAAATGGAACTGTTTCCAGAAAACTCTCTTGATGACACTATAATCTGATGAAGAAGGTACTCTGCTCACTTCTGTAGCTCCTCTCATCTCAACACTTCCAAACAATTCGCAGGCACTAATGAACTGGGTCTCAGTGTTATTATTCTGAAGGAAGTAAACAGCAAGTCAGCTTTGCCACAGAAAAAAAGGACGAGGCTTAAAGGGATAAAGGTCAGCTTGTGCTCAATCCTGGCATCAACATGTAAGACGGGAAGGAGCTTTCTTATTAATTTATCGTAGAAAGGTAGAAATATTTACAAGCCCTACGTTCAGAGATGTCACTTGGCTAATAACCCCTGCAATGGTAGCTGCCCTAGAAGTCTCTCCAAGGAGTGATCCGTGAACTTGGCTGCTGTGAAAGGGATTACGTGGAGTAGCTTGCTAATGAGGGCAGCAGTATGGCTTCAGGATGGGCCTGCTGGCTCTGGGGGCAAGGGGTACTGACAGTGCTCCAATACCAAACATTTGCACTTGAAAAGTCCTACATTGCTTCTGGGCTACTTACTTGAGACATAAGTGATTTCTCCAAAATCAGACAAGAAGCAGTGACAGACCAGGGACCGTCATTCCCATTGCTGTTTGCTTCTGCCCAGGCAGCATTTGTTTGTCCAGACTGAATGCTTTAACACATGACTGATTAATGTATTTTCTTACAAATTTTAATAACTTCATCACTTCTTTCTCCAGAGGCATCCTAAAATGGAATTCTACCATATCCTTGAGTTTTACACGTGATACTTTTTAAATTCCCAGATGTTAATGTAAATGCAGCTTACATTTTCCACCACTTTCTTTTTCTAGCTGGGTAGAATAACTCCTGTGACCTTCATTGTTTCTTTTAATTGAGTTGTTATTTTACTTTCCTAGGAGAAGGTCACTTTTATGAGAAACCCCCTTAGGAGAGCATGTTGCATTAGCCACATGTGAAAGAATGCTTGGGACAGGGAGAAATCTCTTCATCTCAGGGGCCAGTTAAGAAGTTATCAAATTAAATGGAAAAACATTCAGTTTCTTCAGGGAAATTTGTGACCCAAATGTTTTTGCAGCATTATTTGCAAACTCATCCTGTTCCAGGACAATACAGAAGTTAAACACAAACCCCCCAAAATCAAACCACAAACCTAGTCTGAAGAACTGCAAGCACCATTCTTTTAAAGATAAGACACTTTCAGTTGAAGTAGGTGATGCAGGAAAGCCTGATGTTCAAAAAGGGCGATTTATGGCCCATGGGAGTAGGCCACTTACACCTGTAACCTTGTTCCCAGTCAGCAGATGGGGATGGGTGGCCAGGCTGGTGTGTGGAAGCAAGGCAGAGGCAGCAAATAAACATCCCAGCTGGGGAACTGGCTAAAACTGATCAGCAGAAAAATTGCAAGCATGGGGCTGTGGGGAAGTTAAGGCCACCAGCAGCTTTTCTGTAACTGACTTGGACTCTGCCAGTTTTGCTG
The DNA here is from genome assembly GCA_013400555.1 of Jacana jacana. NCBI lineage: Eukaryota > Metazoa > Chordata > Aves > Charadriiformes > Jacanidae > Jacana > Jacana jacana. The sequence goes on from VZTM01025405.1 coordinate 421,410, forward strand.
GGTACAGGTTACTCTACTCTGGTCTGCCTCAATGTCAGTATGGCACTTGTGACCCCCCACTGCCATGCAGTACAGCATCCCTTCAGTGTTACCTCTCTCCTTTCAAGGGTGCCGGGATGCCTGTCTCAGTGCCATAAATGCTACTTCAATAGTTGTTCTATGTGCAGTGTCTTATAAGTACAGCTCACATGAAGCTGGAGGTGGGAGTTAGTTGGAATTCAAAAAGCATAGTTTGGCCTAACTTTGGTTTGTGTTGCAGTAGATACATGCAACCCATGGCAAACCGTTGCTCGCCCTACCACCCATGACCTCACCTCAGGTCTTTGCCCTCATTTCTAATCTACTTTCTGTTACGTGCCAAAAATTTGTTAATTTCTTCATGTGTAGAATCATAGATTAATTTTTGTTGGAAGAGACCCTTGGGATCACCAAGTCCAACCATCAGCCCCACTCTACAAAGTTCTCCCAGACACCAGATCCCTCAACACCACATCCAATCTACTCTGAAACACATCCAGGGATGGGGACTCCACCACCTCCCTGGGCAGCCCATTCCAGGGTCTGACCACTCTTTCTGTCAAGAATTCTTTCCTAATGTCCAGACTAACCCTACCCTGCTGCAGCTGGAAGCCATTCCCTCTTGTCCTATCACTAATTGCTCATGAGAAGAGACCAGCACCAGCCTCTCTGCAATGTTTGTCCATGTAGTTGTAGAGAGTGATGAGGTCTCCCCTCAGCCTCCTCTTCCTCCAAATCAACAGCCCCAGCTCCCCCAATCCCTCTCCATAAGATTGATTCTCCAGGCCCTTCCCCAGCTCCATGTCCCTCCTCTGCACTCGCTCCAGCACCTCCAGATCTCTCTCGTGTTGAGGTGCCCACAACTGGCTGATTTTTTTCCTGCGGAAAGTAAATATTTAATTATCCTGCACAAAATTACCAGATGTCTTGGGCACGTGTCAGGTACGGACCTTCTGGGCTCTTAAAATTAGAGACTCGCTATCAGCCTCAACCTGTGTCTAGCTTCTGAAGCTTGTCCAAGTCTCTACTGAAAATAGTTTGAATTTTTGCCAGCTGGACAACTGGTTCAGACTTTGACCATTTTTTTTGGTTAGCAATCTTTTAATTCCTACCAGCTTTATTTGTGTCTTGTGTTTGTAGCCATTCATTCTTGTTTCAGTATTGTTTTTTGACAGAACTAATTATTTTCCCGTTCTAGCATTTACTCTCCCCTTGTGTATTTAAGGAGCAACTGTATCTTCTCTCAGCTCTTAATTGCTATGTTAAGGAAGACAAACGCACTTCGTCTCTTCTCATAAGATATTTTCTCTTGTTCCTTTCTCTGATTATGCTAATAGGGTTCTCCCTACTCATTTCACCTTGAATTCTTCTAAACAGAGATAATCAAAACTATCCACATGAATTCTGCTAATGGTTTACTGGTACAATGGCACTAATACTTACACTGCCCGCTGTGTTCCTGGAATTTTTGGCCACTCACACTGGGATGCCATGTGTTACATACTGTTTTCTGATTTTTACAACGTTGTGTTACTGGCAAAAAAAAAAATAGACATATGCTGACTTCTTGTGCATTACCATGCTAAATATGACTAGACCAAAATAGATTAGAGGTCCTTTAATTTTCTGGTGACCAGTACTTCATCCATCATCAGTCCATCAGTGACCAGTACTTCATCCATCTCATCAACAATCTGTGTAATACTATTTTTTATCTCTGCTCTTTTTGGAAGAAAATTAAATATGCTACATCTGTGACAATTCTTTCCAAATACCAGGGTGATTTGGGTTTTTTTTAATCAAAGAAGGATATCCATTACATTGACTCTGTTAAATCCCTTGTAGGCTTTCATATCCCTGGTGTTCTGCCACACGTTGGAAAGTGATGTCTGCTTCTCCTTCGGGCTTTAGGTGGGCTCTTACCTTGCTCAGCTGCAGGGTGAAGTCTGGGCACTAAGTTGTTAGACTATGGTAACTCTGATAATTCGCATTTTCTTGGTAATTTCCTGTAATTTGGAAATAAAAACTCATAGGTAGAACTGAAGTCAGCAAACTGATATGTAAATACTTTCTTGTCCTGCTACCTTTTGAAGCGACTGTGTGGCTTGGTGCATCGGTTGGTGTAGTAAGTTGTAGCAGAGTGACACTTGGAGATCAGTTGGCTTTTCCAGCCCAACTTTGTCACTGAGTTTTCTGCTGTAGCAGGGTAAAAGGCAATGTGTTCCAAAACCAATCAGGGAGGACAAGCTTCCTCTTCGTGTGATAGTAATAACTGAACTTGGTTTACTTTGACTGGATAGGTCTCCTCCTGAAAATAAAAAGGTGTCAGAGGCTAGATTCACCAGCAGACTGAAGCATCCCTATACAAAATTTTGATACTCAAAATACCTATTTAGCTTGATTTTTGTTTTTAAAATAAAGCTTGGATCACTGTGGTGTGTTTTGTCCCTAGCCCTGCACTGCAAGCAGCTGTCTGTTCGTATGAATTCTTAACAAGAAATGTTTCATGAGCTCATCAATCCTGTCACTCGCCTTTTGATGTTTTCTGTTATTACAGCAGGAAATAGGCATGGGTCTCCTGTTGGCTTTGTGTTTCATGAGGCTCGTGCATACAGTGCCGCACAGTAGTTAAGAAAAGGTGGCTAAACCAGGCAGGTCACTCACCCACTTACTGATCAAAACAGGGCACGTACCAGTATCCTTTGTATCTGCTCCCAAGTACTCCAAACCATTGCTCAGCATTTTTAAACCCATGCCAACTTCATAGCAATGTTTTGTAGGAAAAGCTGCTCTCTCCTCTCAGAAATCTCTCCGATACTTTACCACGCTCAGTCATAATCTGATTTTGTGAATGTTAGCACTCCTGTTTTGCCTTTTGTCCCCCAAAAAATAGCTACTGGTTACACAAAATCCTTTCTATGCTGCATGGGGGAGCTCTGGTTTGATGCCTGTGCTTCCCCCATGTTGTGGTGTCTTTTGTTGCATGGGACCAGGGCAGCTTTGTGGTGAAGTGTTGCAGTTAAAGGAGTAGGACAACATACGTTATAACCCACTACAGAGAGAAAAGCATATGCCTTCCTCTCCTTTTAAACTCACTGCACTGACTACAGTTCCCTTCGTGTGAGTCGTCTCTCGTGAAAGAGAACAGAAGATAGTGCTGCTGGGTTGTTTTCTTTTTTAAGCCTTAGTAATTCTTAGAGAGGAACCAAAAAGACCTTCAACTGAGTCACCATCCCTTCCTTCCTTCTTTTTCCTTCCTTCCTGGCAACTAAGTAGTTACGGGCAGAGGGCTGACTGGATGGGAGGTAACGTCTCCTGTCTGAAATGGGTGTTGCTTTACTTCCAAGGCAATAAAGTAGGTATTTTTTCAGGCCCTGCTCTAAACCATCTGATGTTTGACCTTAAACAAATCCTTTCACATGTCTTTGCTTTGGCTCCCTGTTTATGCAGGACTGATAATGTTATTTTTCATTCTTGATGTCCGTGGCTGAAAATTTCTACATCAACTAAAATGTAATGATAAAAATAGGAGAGTTGTTTCCAAGTGCTTATCTGCAAGACAGCTGGAGTGCAATTAGCATAACTGAAGTAATTAATAAATAATGATCATAAATAATTATCTTCTTAGGGCATATTTGGCCTTTGCATGATCTTTCATGAGAAAATTTGGTACTTTCATTTAAATGCAGTATTTTTTATCCCCTCAAGCAATCTCATCTACTGTGTAGGCAGACTCGTGTTCCTGGTTGAATGGTTAGTTGATAGTTGAGTTTATTTTAAAGTGAAATAACAATAACTGATTCTTAGTTATTACCAAAATTAAATCCTTCCTTATCTTTGTCCTCACACAGATGCTTTCTCATGATGAGGTACGGGCTGTATTCAGTTCTGATTTCCCTTCCTATTGAGCTCCAGTATAGTTACGCCTTTCCAGAATATTGTGAATTATATGTGGGAGTGGTTTTCTGCCAGTAGAAAAAGAATTGGTGTCCTCTCCTTCCACAAGGTGAGAGAAGCCAGGACCTTTTGGGTTTTTCTACCGCCTTGCACCTGGCTTGCACTGGGGCCAGTCTTTTTTTCAGCAGTGCCCAGTGAGAGGACAAGAGGAAATGGGCACAAACTGGAACATAAGAGGTTCCATCTGAACGTGAGGAGGAACTCCTTCCCTTCGAGGGTGGCAGAGCCCTGGCAGAGGCTGCCCAGAGAGGTGGTGGAGTCTCAGTCTCTGGAGGCATTCAAACCTGTGGACCTGCTTTGGCAGGGAGGTAGGACTAGATGATTTCCAGAGGTTCCTTCCAGCCTCATAGCATTCTGTGATTCTGTGGAGAGAGGTTAGCAGGTTGCAGGTAGCCTGTGTGCTTTGGAAAAGGTCGAGCCAGGCTTCCAGCAGTTAAAAGTTCTCCCTCAGCTGCATTCAGACAGCAGGTTGGACCACCCTAGGGAAAACTCTGGAAAGGATTGTAAGTCTGTACTGTTCCCAGTTCTGGCTTCTGCTCCAAAGGAGTAATCTAATCTTGGATGTGGGTGGAAACACAATAGGTCACTGTCATGATCATTCTCTACTAGAAACAAGCTGTAAGTGCTGCACCTCACAGATATGCCTTTCTATATGCAACTTGTTAACCTTGCGAGAGCAGAGTGTGGTACCGAATAACCCATTTTTAATGCTAGTATTGTTGAAACAGTGCAGCTGGAAATGTGCAGTGCACTTGAGGAAATGACTCCACGCAGCAGTAGCCCAGTCTATTATTCCCTTAAACATTGAAAAAGAGTATTTTCTCTTTCCTTCTTTGTTCGATTGCCTTTGGTCTGAATCCTACCTAGCAGCCTGCACCTCCTCTTGACTCTGGTCCTTAGCAAGGACACCAGAGCAAGATATCCATTGCCGCTGGTTTTGGGGCTCCTTGAAGTTGCTGGAGCCACCCCAGAGAGGATATTTAGGTAGCACTTGGGGCACCTGTCCCTCTTGCTGCCCTTTGACAAAGGCAGCCCTCTGGGAAAATCCCGGGGAACAAAGCCTAAAGACAGAGTGTCCAGGTCAGGTGTGTGTATGTGTGTGTGGAATAAGGAATAAGCAGTAAGGAAGCACTGAAATCCACGTGCACGTGTTCTGGGATAGGTAGACACGGATGGATGGTGGTGCCAGTGGCTTGTGCACAGCAGAACTAAGCCTGATGTTGAGGACTAGCCAGAAGACTACCAGAATAATGACCTGTGATTTTTTTATTTCTTTATATATTTACTTGTAACACACTGTAATTTCTTTGATTTTTCAAATGCAAATCCAAGAGGACTAATCATGCACTGGAGAAAAATGGAAAGTGTAGGATGTTGTGATTTACGTTTTGGAATTGAATTATGTGGGTAATAATAACAGCAATAACACACACTTTCAGCTGCCAGGAAAATGGATCACACTAGCGAAATCTTACTTAGTAGACTCTATTAGAATCCCCTAGCTATGTGAATACAGACAAGAGCCATCCTGGTGCCAGGCACCAGAAACACACATTTACTGGGAGGGACACACTGCTGGTAATTAATACACTTTTTAATTTCTTCCTTTTACCTGGGTCTGTCACTGTGGTCTTGTCTAGCATGACTGTCAGCAAACCAGCTCACTGTTACGTTCCAGTTCTATCCAGAGAGACAAGTGCTCAGCATTAGAGGTTAAGCAAGGGAAACAGAGACAATAAACAGATTATCATCAGCAAACTAATAGACTTTCAAACCATCAGCATTCTTTTTCACTGAAGTAGATGGAAAAAAATTCCAGTGGGTTTCAGCTGCATCCCCACAGAGAGCTGTCACACTCACAATGAAAAAGTGGGGTTTGGTGTTCAAAGGGAACCTCCTGTGTGTCAGTTTGTACACATTGCCTCTGGTCCTGGCACTGGGCACCACTGAAAAAAGCCTGGGTCCGTCTTCTTTATACTCTCCCTTCAGGTAGTTATAGGCATGGATGAAATCCCTCCTGAGTCTTCTCTAGGCTGAACGGCCACAGCTCTCGCAGCCTTTCCTCATACGTGAGGTGCTCTGGTCCCTTAAAGCATACTAGTGTCCCTTCGCTGGACTCTCTCCAGTACATCCATGTCTCTCTTGCACTGGGGAGCCCAGAACTGGACACAATACTCCACGTGTGGCCTCACCAGTGCTGAGCAGAGGGGAAGGATCACATCCCTCAACCTTCTGGCAACAATCCTACTAATGCAGCCGAGGATACCATTTGGGTTCTTTGCCACTAGGGTACGTCACTAGCTGGTGTTCCAACTTGGTGTCCATCAGGATTCCCAGGGCCTCTTCTGCAAACCTGCTTTACAGGCAGGTCACCCCCAGCGTGTACTGCTGCATGGGGTTTTTCTTTATCAGATGCAGGACTTTGCATTTCCCCTTGCTGAACTTCATGAGGTTCTTGTCAGACCATTTCTCCAGCCTGTCGTGGTCCCCATGGTTGACAGCACGGACATTCTGGTTTTGTGACATCTGCAGACATACTTGAGTGTACAGTCTGCCCTGTCATCATCTAGATCATGAATGAAGATCTGGAGAGGATTGGAGCCAAGATTGACCTCAGGGGAGCACCACTAGTTACTATCTTTCCTACCTTCCAACTTCCAAGCGCCTTCTCTTCACTTGCCTTTTCCACATCTTTTTGTCACCTTCTCTCCCCAGTATTTCCCAGTGCTCCAGGAATCCCAGAATTTTCCAGGACTAAATTGCAAGGTAGTAAGTACTTCTGAGTCAACTGATACATAGCAAATATCTGGGATTAAAACCTCAGGTGTGGAGAATGAATTTCAAGGGCTCAGCATGGAGACAGTATGGGAAGATTATTATAGTAGAGGGTGTCTAATCCAGCACGGGCGGTGAAGGAACAAGAAAACAGCTAGCTCTCCACTTGAGCAGCCAGATACATGAAAATATATTTGAACCAATTGAAATTATGAAAGAAGGATTTTAACATGTAATCCCCATTAATCCAAAAACAGTTGGTTTCTGTAGACAGAAAGCTAGGACTTAGATTCATTATTTGTCCACTTGTTGAAATTACTAGGCCAGTTCTAAATCTTCTAAAGAAAGAAGATGTGAAAGTATCAGGGAAGAAGGACAATAATGTATTAAAATTCACGTCTTTTAAATATACAGCAAAACCATTTGTTTGTGCTCAGTCTAATCTTACCATGTGAGAACACAGTCATGTGCATAAGCGCGGTTCTTGCTGAACTGGGACAAGGTCTCTCAGTAGATATCATTCCCTGCCCATTCACAAGGAAATGTCACTGCAGGTTTGCACCTACCAGATGTAGAGACTGCACACAGCAGAGTGAATCGAGTGCCTTCAGGCTGCAGACTAAATGGTGGAGAAAATGAGGATGGAAAATATGAGAAGGGTATTTAGAGCACCTTTAGAGGGTGCTCTTTCCTGCATTTGACAAAGCCTTTCTCTTTATTTTTTGTTCTGATTTGGGTTTTTTTTTTACATGCTTTGATCATTTCAAAATGAAAACATACAAAAACACACTGAAAAGGTCATAAGATGCTTCAGACATTCTGAAGAGTGCTTGTATTCTTGGTGAATTTGTAGTGGATTTTAAGAAATCCTTTTCACCATAAATGGGTTTCTTGAATCTTAGCGGGGGGGGCGGGGGGGGAATACCCTTAGATTTCAATTTGTATCATTCCATCATTCCTAAATATTATGGTATCATTTTTGCCAAACCTTTAGTGGTTAAAGTCATCCAGTTATCCGCCTTTTCATTCTTTTACCTCTCATGGAGAAGTTAATTTCTCTTCTCCTTTCTATACATGTTTCTAGACTTTGTACGACTAAAGGCAAAAGATCTTTAAAAATATTTTCTCCAGGCAGCAAGAATTTCACTGATTATAAATCAGTAACACTGTTAGAGAATGTCTGGAATCCCTCATTTCAAAACTCACTTTGGAGTTACATCATTCAAATGTAAATGCTAATAGCAGTCACTGTACTTCCTTTTTCTCAGGGAAGTAATATTGTATCAATATATATGGGAATCTGCCTTCCCATGTATCTCAAGTCCCCAAACATCAAGGTTAGGGCCTAGGGGAACAAAGTCCATCCCATCATAACCCAACTCGGGTTCAAGACCGCCTGAGGAACCTGAACATACAGAAGTCCATGGGAACTACCAACCAGTCAGCCTCACCTCTCTGCCTGGTAAGATCGTAGAACAAGTCTTCCTGGAAGGTAGGACAAGGCATACGCATGATAGGGAGGTGGTTAGAGACGGTAAATTTGGCTTCACCAAGGGACAATTGTGCCTGACTAATCTAGCAGCCTTCTTCAATGGAGGCACTAGGACGCAAAGGAAGAGCTAGTAATGTCATCTGAGTTTCTGAAAGGCCTTTGATATGGTCCTTCACAGGATTCTTGCTTCTTAATTGGAGACAGATGGCTTTGATGGATGGGCTGTTAGATGGATAAGAAACTGGCTGGATGGTCAGAGAGTTAGAGTCAATGGTTCCATGTCCAAGTGGAAACCAGTAACAAGTGGTGTCTCTCAGGGATCTATAGTGGAACCAATACTATTTAATGTCTTCATCAATGACATAGGCAGCGGGATGGAGTGCATCCTCAGCAAGTTTGCAGATGACACAAACCTGAGTGCTGCAGTTGATTGCTTGAGGGAAAGGGATATGCCATCCAGAGGGACCTGGAGAGGCTGGAGAAATGAGCACCATGTGAATCTCTTGAAGTTCAACTAGGACAGGTCCTGTGCCTGGATCAGGGCAGACTGGGTGATGAATGGATTGAGAGCAGCCCTGCAGAGGAGGACTTGGGGGCACTAACAAAAAAATTGGATGTGAGCTAGCAATGTACACTTCCAGGGTGGAAAACTAATTGTGTCCTGGGCTGCATAAAAAGAAGCGTGGCCCAACAGGTCAAGGGAGGTGATTCTCCCCCTCTACTCTGCTCTTGTAAGACCCCACCTGGAGCAGTGCATCCAGCTCTGGGTCCCCAGCAGAAGGCAGACACGGACCTGTTAGAGTGTGTCTGGAGGAGGGCTACAGAAGTGATCACAAGGCTGGAACACCTTTTCTATCAAGAAAGACTAAGAGAGTTGGGATGGTTCAGCTTGGAGAAGAGAAGGGTCCAGGGAGACCTTGTTGCTGCCTTTCATTATATCAAAGGGACTTATAAGAAAGACAGAAAAGCTTTTGATGAATGGTTGTAGTAAGAGGACAAGGGGGCAAGGGGCAGTGGTTTGAAAATGAAAGAGGGTAGATTTAGGTTGATTATAAGGAAGAAATTCTTTATGATGGGGGTAGTAATACACTGTACCAGGTTGCCCAGAGGAGGTGTTGATGCCCCATCATTGCAAGTGTTCAAGGCTGGGTTGGATGGCATTCTGAGCAAGTCCCTGCCCACAACAAGGAGGTTGGACTAGATGATCTTCAAAGGTCCCTTCCAACCCAACCACGATATGGTTCTATGATTCTGTGATTGTCCAATAGACTGTTTGTTCCATATAGATTATCAGCTTGTTCTAAAGGTTCAGAAAGACACTGAGCTTCACTTGTTATTGTACTGTATCTTGTGGAGGGATTTATACCATGAGAAGCGCACGTTAAATGATGCTAAATCAAAGTGATAGCTTTACTCACCCTCTTTTCCCTCTTGACACTTACATAAATGGCTGCATAAGATCCAAGAGAGTGTGAAGTTGTGTGATTTGATTTTTTTTCATTTGCCTTGTTAACCTACAGGCAAATATAGAGCATGTCGAGTCTGTATAATGAACCATCATGCTATAGAGATACCTCAGCTACTTCTAAGAAAGATAGCATGTCCCCATAAATCAGCAACTCAGCTATGCTGGGTTTGATCCTAGGTGCAATATAGCCTCTCATTAGAACTAATTACTCTTGGCTCATCATCATGCTGATGCAGCTGTACAGCTTCCAGAGCTAGTTCATTTGGCACTAAGCTCCGGGTTCACTGCAGTCTTGGGCATAGATGTGCACTGTCATTTGGTCAAATGAGTGAAGCTTTTGCTCATTAGTTCAAATGGCCATTTCATTTGGGAATCAGATAAATGATGAAATCTTCCAGATGCTTAGTCCAATTATTGTAAATACGGTCATGATTTTTGACCACTACCTGATTATTAACAGACAACCAAGCTAGACGGTAATCCCTGCATTGTGGTCGAGCAACCTGGTTCAACGATTTCTCTCTGAGATGTTGTGTTGGTGGCTTTAATTTTCTGTTGTGTCCCTTGAGAAGTGGCCTCCTCAAAGCAGGCCCTGTGTTCCAATATGGCACTTCAGGGTAGCATCTGTAGCCCTTTCCATGGATTTTCAGCAGCCAGGAACAACATATCAGTGCTGTTTCAATGTCAGCATTGGCATGGCCATCTCTCACCTCTGTGCAAATGAGGGCAGCAGGGCACATAATTTAGAGATGACTTTGTAAAACTGTCTCGAAACTTAACTGTCTGAGTATAAGGAGGAAAGGTGGACAGGATAGTGGCTTTCGAATCCTGGAAAGCCTCTTTCTTTACAGTCTGCTCAAGTCAGTGGGGAGAATTTCGGTGATGACAGATACGAGACCTGATCTTGATCCTGGTGACGGATTCCAGATAAAGATACATAAGCTACTTGTTCTAGATAATCTGCAACTCAGCTAGGATGAGCTGATTAAATTTTCATTCCTTTCTAATCTCTTCACTGAATTCACTGGTTTAGTCCGTGAGCCCTTCATCAGAGGTGTATTTACAAAGAAACCTTCCGAGAAGTTTTACAGAGGTTGCCCTTAGAGAGATAGAATATTTTCAAGCTGTTGTCTTCATGGAACAAGCAAGCAAAAGTGGAGGGGGTAAATACATGTCTGCCAGGTTTTAGTTTACAGTTTATAGCTTATTGTTGTATCCTGTTTTACTGCCAAGCAAGTGAGCTCTGATTCTAGCCATCACAAGGCATTTATGTTCTAAGAATGGGATTTCCAAAGGATCCTAAAGAAGTTAGATACCATTCACTTTGATGTAAGTCAACTAAAACATCAGTGAGACTCATTGAAGGGTATAAAAATACATCAGGGGAGGGAAGGGTAACAAAGTACAAGGGAGGAGATGAAAGAATGTGTTTCAAAGAAAGGATAATGGGAGATAGTAAAAGAAATAGAGAGACAGGCGTACAAAACTGAGTGTGAGAAGGGTTGTAATCCCTCCTCCTTCTTTCTTCTTTTTTTCACAGTTTATGTGTCCTGAGAACCTCAACTTACTTCACTTACTTCTTAGCATCTTATGAGCATCCACCCATCTCTTTCTTTGCTGGCAGCCTCATTATAGCTAGAGATACTAGCCTGCAATTTATCAACCAGGATCAAACTAGGAAAATAGGGAAAAAAAGAGACTTGAATCACCAGGAGTTCTAGGAAGATGGGAGACCTAGCTGTTCATAGATCTTGAATGCCAGTCTATCAGCTCATTTAGCCTGACCTTCTGCATAGCGAAGGACATAGACATGCATGCTTCTTCCCATGTGGTTAAGCCTCAGAACTTGTGTTTAAGTGAAGCATGTCTAACAGGAAGCCAGGAAAGGAAGGACCCAAGGAATGCAGGATCCCACAGACAGTGCAGTCATTGAATCATAGAATATTATTCATGTTGGAAGGGACCTCAAGGATCATTTGGTCCAACTTTTCTTGGCGAAGAGCAGTCTAGACAAGATGGCTCAGCACCCTGCCCAGCTGAATCTTAAGTGTCCAATGTTGGAGAATCCACCACTTCACTGGGGAGATTAGTCCAATGGCTGATGGTTCTCCTTGTGAAAATTTTGCTCTAGGGTCCAGTTGGAATCTCTACAAGAGTAACTTGTACTCATTACACCTTGTCTTTCCCATGGGACTCCCTGTAGCTACCCATCAAATATTTGAATGCGGTGATGAGGTCTCAAGGCTGAACAAACTCAGTTCTCTCAGCCTTTCTTCATATGGCAGGCTTTCTGGTTCTTTGGTCATCTTTGTGGCCCTTCTCTGGACCCTCCCTAGTCCATCCACATCTTTTTTGTATGGCGGGGACCAAAACTGAATACGGTATTCCACGTGTAGCCTGACAGTTGCTGAATACAGTGGGATAATGACGTCTTTATTTCTGTTGGTGACCCCCTTGTTGATGCAACCCAGCATCCCATTGGCTTTCTTTGCCACAGCAGCGCACCCTTCACTCATATTAAGCTTGGTGCCTACCAGAACCCCCAGGTCCCTTTCCACAGAGCTGCTTCCCAGACAGGTAGATCCCAGCCTGTGCTGCACTTATGGATTATGTTTTTCCAAGTGCAAGACTTTTTGCTTGTCCTTGTTAAACTTTGCGTGGTTCTTGCTAGCTCACTCTTCCAGCCTGTCCAGGTCTCCCTGCAGGGTGGCTCAGTCGTGTCCCTTTCTTTTTATGGGCCTCAGATTAGAGATGGACAAACAGTGGATCTGAGCAGAGCTAAACAATAGGAACACAGAACAAAAGGTGAGGAGGACATTTTGTTCACCAAAGTTGCACTTCTGTGTTCTGAACAGATGGCTGACAATGACCAGAGACCTTAGAAAATTGAATCGATGAAAGAAACGTGTTCAGATTTAATTACAGGTAATTGCACAAGGCACAGGAAGGGTAGAACTAAGCCACAAGCCTCATTTTATTGAGTGAATGTGGGTGGCAGGAGCACAAAAAAAATTCACCCACATGCAATTTTATGAAGTTTCTATCACAAAACGTTGTACTGATTGAACACAGTAAGCCCCGCATTTATTTTCTTTTTTTTATTATTTCATAATTAAGCTATTTCAGACAGTTGATCAATGTCTGATCCTCATTTTCATTTCTTGGAATAACTGGCTTGAGTCTTATGGTATTTGGTAGAATAGAAAATAAAGTGGAAAATTCACTTCTTGAACTACAAAGTGATTGATCAGTAGAAGTTTCTGGGGCCTGTGCAGCTGATTTTCTATGTGTTTCTCTAAAAATCCTGCTGTGGTTCAGTTGGCCACTGTGAATAAATAGTGCACTTGCATGTTAATTAGGTGTCTTCTAATCATTCCCTTCAAAAGCTTGGCAGAATAATGTCACTGTTGTGTCAACCAAGGATGTATTCTAGTCTAAGATCATGCCACATCATGTGAGGGTTGTATGTGTAGACATGGAGAGATTGAAAAGTAAATCATACTTAAGAGAAAAAAAAATAAATAATTGCTACTCTTCTACCGAACTATTTATGCTGAACTTTTGAACTAATTTCTTAGAATCACAGAATCACTCAGGTTAGAAAAGACCCTTGGGATCATCAAGTCCAACCACCAACCCCACTCTACAAAGTTTTCCCAGACACCATAGCACTCAACACCACATCTCAACCACTTTGAAACACAGTCAGGGATGGGGACTCCACCACCTCCCTGGGCAGCCCATTCCAGGGTCTGACCACTCTTTCTGTCAAGAATTCTTTCCTGATGTCCAGCCTAAACCTCCCCTGCTGCAGCTTGAAGCCATTCCCTCTCGTTCTATCACTAACTCCATGTGAGAAGAGACCAGCACCAACCTCTCTGCACTGTCCTTCCAATTAGTGTCCTTTGCCCTCCTCTGCACTCACTTCAGCCCCTCCAGATCTGGACACAAGACTCAAGGGGTGGCTTCACCAGTGCTGAGTCCAGGAGGACAATCCCCTCCCTACTTCTGCTGGTCACCCTATTTCTAATACAAGCCAGGATGCCCTTGGCCGCCTTAGCCACCTGGGCACACTGCTGGCTCATGTTCAGCCACTTGTCAACCAGCACCCCCAGGTCCTTTTCTGCCAGGCAGCTCCAGCCACACCTCTCCAGGCCTGTAGTACTCTTGTTGTGCTGTGTCTGGCTGAGATGGGGTTAACTGTCCCCACGGCAGCCCATGTGATGCTGTGTTTTGGATTTGTTGTGTCTGAAAAAGTGTTGATGATACCACAGCAGGGTTTTGGCTGCTGCTGAGCAGTGCTTGCACAGCATCAAAGCTTTCTCTCCAAAGCTTTCTTCCCCAGTCAGTTGGCTCAGGGTGGCAGAGACATTGGAAAGGGATACAGCCAGTTGACTGTTGCCCAAAGGGATACTGCATACTGTACCACCACAAAGAAGGAGCAAGGGCAGCGCAGTGTGCTCAAAGCCCAGTCCAACATGACTTGAACACTTCATTCTCCCGGACCCTGCCTTGAGATTCAGGGACTCGATATGTGGGCGGACTAATTACCAGTGGAAACTGAGGCAAAAAAATTGAGTACCTCAGCCTTCTCCATGTCACAAGTCACATGTCACCAGATCCTCATTTAATAGGGCTGTCTCTGACTAACATGTCTGTTCTCATGTGTTCATCCATTTTTGTTAAGGTGCAAATACCAGTCATTCTACCTAGGGATGCCACTGGTTGGAGAATTCACTTCATCTGTAGACTCAAAAAATTCATTCCAGTGGAAACTGAGAATGGAGAGCAAGAACCACCAACATAATTCACATGTGAGACATGCTGTCCTGCAGCCTCTGCCCATCTGCAAACCAATCTTTTCCCTGACATGCTTCATGTTATTTGTCAGTCTAACAAATGTTTCCTCCCCTCTGGTTTATGAGAGTCATGTCTTGAGGTCTCTAACTTTCAGCATGTCAGCGGGTACATGCACTGAAAATGGCCTTTGATGACAAGATATTTCTGGGGTGCTTCCCCAGCTATGAGATTATATATAAGAATTTAATATGACTTGGTACAAATAGTACTCTTATGTCAGAATGAAGCATTTTCTGCAGTAAGTATGAATTTCATTGTAAGTCTCTCAAGGTTGTGGTACAGATTTCAGTTTAAAGCCATGCATAAAGCTGAACTGTGCAGGCACAGAACTTCTACTATTTGCCAATTTATCTACACTTTCTTTTCAAGGAAGAATAATCTTCCTTTAAAAAGCTGGAGATACTACCATCCAGAAGATCAAAAGCTTGCAAATAAAACATTCTTGCAGAGGTATTCAAAATCCCAGGTTAGGTTGTGCTCAAGGTACCCACAAACAATATCAACAGAGCCATCAGTTGCCTCTGATTAAGATGAAACATCTACTAAGGGGTTCTCATTATATGGTCTTGTAGACAGACAGCTTTTGGGAAACAATTCAAGCCTGTGAAGACAGTGAAAAGATTTGAGGTGGTTCTTCAAAGCAAAAACTAACAGAGAATTACACACACACACACACACCTTTGAAAGCAGACTTTAACACAACATACACAAGGGCTGGCAAGACTTTAATTCCCAATTTTCCTGAGTTTATTGGCAGAATTGCTGAAGTTATAAGACATAATAACATTAAAATGAAACACTGTTCTTCCGTTAATGGCAAGCATTTTGGCTCATACAGATTTTCTGTCTTCGAAAGTGCAAAAGGCCAAACAGACTGAAATCACAGCTTATGAAAGGCAATTCATTCAAGAAATGAAAACATTTTATTCAGCAGAGAACAGAGAGTACAACAGCGATAAAATATGCTTTTAGTTTTTTCTTTTAGGAATAACCAGCTTTGCAGAAACAAAGGTGTCAATTCTACAATTTGTTTTGAAAGAACTTTCTCTGTAAAAAGTTTATTCCCATCCTTCTGGTTTTCATCAAAATGCATTTAATTTAGTCAGAAGTAATGGTATGAAAATCTATGAGACTATGCACAAAAGTATTTCTCACTCTTTCCCAATATTCTTAGTGATAATGACCATGGAGTGATGGTACCCCGATGTAGCAGCCTTGCTGAGTAAGGTGTTGTAAGAGTGTTTTATTAATTCAACCCAAAGAGGAAACCACATCTGTGTTGGAGCACTGCAACCATAATCAGGCACCTGAGATTTATCAGAAGAATTAGGAAGGTTGCTGTGGATTTTATCTTTCAAATGCAAGAAAAACGGATTAAATGGAACTCATGGTTGTCTTTATTTCTGTCTGGTATCCTCCTTTGTGAATGCTATCACTGATTTTTCTGGTGAACCTTTCATCTGAGCTCTTGCCACCAAAATGTAATTTACAGCTCCAAATTATATAAATGAAATATCAGTAAGAAAGTAAAAATTCTATTTCCTCATTCCAAAACCGTCTCTATGTTACTAGTTGCACTCCCTGGTTAAGAATGAAGTATCAATTATATAGTTTGCCAGGGATGACCTGGAGGAATGTCTAGCCTAGTAGACATCTGTAGAATTTCTAAACATGTTTGGGATCATCCACTATAAGGGGAGCACTGTGGCGTTTCCTAAGAACTCCTTTCTTTTTCAGCCATAAAATCTCACATAGATCATTACAACTGCATTGTTAGTTCCTTGTAAAAGGTTATTACCCCTCAAAAGAAAAAAAATGGAGACTTTTGTATTGCTTTGTCAAAATGTGCATTTCTCTAAAAAACCTCACGGAAACTCAAAAGCTGCAGAAATGAAAAAGTAATGATGATGTTTTCATCTAAAAGCTGGTGAAGGTGTTTTTCCAATATTGAAATTATTAGTGGAAGTTAGGAAATTATATTCAAGAATATAATTTATTCTGATTCACTTTCATATGCCAAACTGACTTGATTTCCCTCACACAGTACAGAAAAGTTTCACAGTGCTTCCTTGGAAATACTTTAACTCTTACTCCAGTTAAAAGGAGCTGAACGTGCTTATAAATTCTGAGAGGTGGCTGAGCAGTGTGCATTTCTAGTAAACATGACTCCTGTCCGTTCAGGAAGTGTAAGGGTATTAGGGTGGTGAGACCCTGGCCCAGGTTGCCCAGAGAAGCTGTGGCTGCCCCATCCCTGGAGGGGTTCAAGGCCAGGCTGGATGGGGCTTGGAGCAACCTGGTCTGGTGGGAGGTGTCCCTGCCCAGGGCAGGGGGGTTGGAACTTGATCTTTAAGGTTCCTTCCAGCTCTAACCATTCTATGATTCTTTAAGTGCACTTGCTTACAGAGTAAGACAGTATCCCTTTTGCTTGGTGTTTCAGCTGCTACAGAGGTTTCCTTCTCATTTGATGTTGGAAACGGGCCTGTGGAAATTGTCGTTAGGTCTCCCAACCAGCTCAACGATGACCAGTGGCATCGGGTCAATGCTGAGAGAAATGTCAAACAGGCCAGCCTGCAAGTAGACCAGTTACCCCTGGAGGTCCGGAAAGCACCCACAGAAGGACACACGCGACTGGAACTGTACAGCCAGCTCTACGTTGGTAAGATGCAGAAGGGGTAACCCGACTTTGCTCTCCTATGTTGAACTCTCCTTTCCTGGTGCCTTGCCAGTAGCAGATAGTTTGTGGGAAGTTGTGCTCCAGAAGCACTTGCATGGCAGCACAGGGTATTTGAAAGATAAAAAAGAAGACAGGCATGCACATAATTATAGGAATAAGAGCATCTGAGAGAAAAGTATTCTGTTGGCAACTTGTCATTTTTGCCTTTCCTCACCTGGCTGAAAGTACCTTTAGCAGGCAGCAGTGCCAAACTCGTTTTTTTTTCCAAGTATGTCTTCCACACACACATATTCAGCACAGAAGTGAACAATTCTACGTAGGTCTTGTTTCCAGGACTGCATGTGTCTGCAGTGCCCATCCCAGTCCTGGCAGCACTTTCAGCCTCTTCCCATTTGGCCATCGCCCACGCTTTGGCATTTGTGGCCCTGGCTGCAGGCTTTTCCCTTGAGTCCCATGGGCCGTTTGCCCATTCGGTGTTGGAAGGCAGAGTTAACACAAATGGAACCCTGGAACCAAGTTGATCCAGCTGCTTTCTGGAGCTGCTATTCCCTGCCACCTTTTGGGAAGGCTGTTCCAGCAGCACTTGTATTTCTTTGACTATTAGCCCTGGGGCTGTGAAGTGCAGACGTGCCAAGTGCCATTAGTTGGAATCAGAACTGCATGAAAAGTTGAGCAAAGAAGCGCTTTCCTGCCTCTCTAGATATCTGTTAACAGGAGAAGAGGGAAGGGGGAAGGTAAAAAAGACATTATCTCTTTTTTTTTTCCCCGTGTTGGTCAGGGTTCAACAGCAAAATTAATTAAAATGATGTTTAAACCTTCACTGTCTTGGTAAACAGCACGGTGTCACTGCAAACTGTGTATAATGTGTCACCAGATGTGCAGTCATTATTTACAAGCTCAGATTCTCCTTTACCACTGACTGTGATGGCAATAAAAGGCAGCTTCAAAATAAGCTGAAATGTGAAGTTTGTTTAAAAGAGAGAGCCTTAACCTTCTAAAAGAAATTCCAAGCCTTTTGCTTAAAACAGGAAAAGCTGGATTTTTTTCTAGTCTGAGTTCTTGGGGAAGTGTTATTAATGTTGATTTTCATTACTAGATTTGAATTCACTGTAACATGAGCAATGTTTGGAAATTCCTAGTACCTTTATTGCCAAAAACTGAATTTCCAAATCTGCACCAGATTTCCTTTATATTTGAATCCTATCCTGGAGAGTAATATTCACAGAATCACAGAATATTGACCAAGAATTGTCTCAGTGCCTCCTTCCACTTTCTGTAGAAAAAATATCTATTCCTAGGGCCAGCAAGGGAGCCTGAGGGATGATGACTTCACATCCCAGGGGCTATAACAGGCACCAGGAGGGGAAAGAAGGCAATTAGATGTATTTGGGTTTTTTTATCTTGCTGAGGTGTGTATGAGTTTCCATAGAATAGAACTGCACCAGAATGCCCTCTGCCACGTGCCCTTGGCAGAGACCAAGCATTGCCTCCTCTTACTCCAGATAGTCCAGTTACCAGCAGCTCTCTCTCTCTTTGGTCTGCATTTAGTCCTCTTCCCCATTCAGGTAAATACCAGCCTCCGGGCTCTGTGGTGATGAGCGTTCACATCTCCCCGGGGACTCTTCACCACCTGTGGCACTGCAGTAATCAAAGAGATGAGGTGATGAGGAGAAAGGATGGCAGCCACTCATGGTTATTTCCATTTTTGGGGTTGGTTTTTTTCCCTTTGTTTCTAATACAGCCTCAAATAAGACTTTCCTAGCTAAAATGACATTTTTCAGCAAGTGTTTACTAGGGGGAAAAAAAGCATTTCTTATAGACTGCTAAGAAAAGCCACTTCAACCCAGATTTTCAAATGTAGCTCTTCAGCAGTGCATCCTTCACCCTGTACTCGGGCAACGAAACGATATACCTGATGTTCTGTGAAAATTAACATCTGTGTGTCCTACTGAGACTGAGGGGGGAGATTTAAACCTAGTCCTTCTTTCCTCATCATGGCTTTGAAAAATGTGACACTGCCGATCATATTATGGCAGTATTACTAGCATCTGTCATCACTACTCATATGGAGAGTGAAGCTATAGCTCAGCAATCAAGCCAAGCCCATTTCTGCCACTGTTATTTTTAAAAATTTGGAAGTTGTAATGGAATGAATTCTTACAATGAAGGACTAGAATCTCTAACGTCTAATCAGTGTAAAGCAAAGACACTGTTTATGCTTATTTATCTAGAGCTTAGAATCATAGAATGGTCCAGGCCGGAAGGGACCTCTAGGGTCATCTAGTCCCACCTCCCCACAGTCAGCAGGGACACCCCCAACTAGACCAGGTTGCCCAGGGCCTCCTCCAGCCTCCCCTTGAAGATCTCCAGGGAAGGGGCCTCCACCACCTCCCTGGGCAACCTGTTCCAGTGGTCCACCACCCTCAGAGTAAAGAACCTATCCCTACTATCCAATCTGCATCTGCTCTTCTCCAGCTTGAAGCCATTGTTCCTCATCCTGTCTCTGCAGGCCTTTGTAAACAGACCCTCCCCAGCTTTCCTGTAGTCCTTTCAGGTACTGGAAGGCTGCTCTGAGGTCTCCCCGGAGCCTCCTCTTCTCCAGGCTGGACAACCCCAGCTCCCTCAGCCTGTCCTTGTAGCAAAGGTGCTCCAACCCCTTGATCATTTTTGTGTCTCCTCTGGACCCGCTCCATCAGGTCCATGTCCTTCCTCTCTTGAGGGCTCCAGCCCTGCACACAGCACTCCTGGTGAGGTCTCACCAGAGCAGAGCAAAGTGGCAGAATCCCCTCTCTGGATCTGCTGGCAACGCACCTTTTGATGCAGCCCAGGATGTGATTGGCCTTCTGGGCTGCAAGAGCACACTGCCTGCTCATGGCCAGCTTCTCATCCATCAGCACCCCCAAGTCCCTTTCCTCAGGGCTGCTTTCTAACACCTCATCCCCTAGTCTTAGTTTTCATTGATCCATGCTCATTAGGACAAGGCAATTTCTTGCCTTCACCAAGAAGTCACATATTTCCAGCTCTTGTCACAAGTTTAGCAGGATGTTTCACGTAAAGCAGCAGCAGTAAAATCTGTTCAGTGTTGTCTTACAGTTTGACCTCCTGTCTCAGGTGCTGCAGGTGGCCAGCGGGGCTTCCTAGGTTGCATTCGTTCGTTAAGGATGAACGGGGTTACGCTGGACCTGGAAGAGAGAGCAAAAGTCACGCCAGGGGTGAAGCCCGGCTGCTCCGGCCATTGCACGAGCTACGGGATGTACTGCGCTAACGGCGGGAAGTGTGTGGAGAAATACAACGGCTACTCCTGCGACTGCTCCAGAACTGCCTACGATGGGCCGTTTTGCATTAAAGGTAAGGGCTATATGAAGGAGTCGGGGTAGGAGAGAACTACCTGAGGAAAAAAAAGACACACTCGAACCTGATGCTTCAATAGAATGCTTCAGCTTGTATTAATTAAACAAGTAAATCCTGCTTAATACTTATCATAGAATAGAATCATAGAATGGTTAGAGTTGGAAGGAACATTAAAGATTATCAAGTTCCAACCCCACCTGCCCTGAGCAGGGACACCTCCCACCAGAACAGGTTGCTCCAAGCCCCATCCAGCCTGGCCTTCAACCCCTCCAGGGATGGGGCAGCCACAGCTTCTCTAGGCAACCTGTTCCAGGGTCTCACCACCTTCATGGTGAATAATTTCTTTCTGGTATCACATCTCAATCTCCCCTCTTCCAATTTAAAGACATTACACCTTGTCCTGTCACTCCACTCCCTGACAAAGAGTCCCCCCCCATCTCTCCTATAACCCCTTCAGGTACTGGAAGGCTGCTCTAAGGTCTCCCTGGAGCCATCTCTTCTCCAGGCTGAACAACCCCAGCTCCCTCAACCTGTCTTCACAATAGAGGGGCTTCATCCCTCTGATCATCTTTGTGGCCTTCCACTGGACCTTTTCCAACTGGTCCACATCCTTCCTGACTTCTTACAAACAAGTCAAATTATACACCCAGACTTTAAAAGTGATAGTTTAAAACCACATCTCTCATTAGTACTAATACACATTACCTATTTAAATTAAATAACACAACAACAAAATGCATCAGGAAGTCCTGCAGGTCTGACAAACCGTATTCTGTAGTCTTGAGCTGTTGAACAGTAATTTCCTCCTAGCACAATGTCATGGTTACTTCTTTGGAAAAAAACACAGATTTAAACAAAAGCTACCTAGTTTCATTCAGAAACATACTTGGAGGTGCATAGGTGTGAGCTTTGGGTTGAATATCATTATAAATTGAGTATCAATGCAAAATGAGAGGCCAGCATTTGGATTAAACATTGTATCCATCCATAACCAGATCAAATCTTTTCGGATCTCAAAGTGGTTTAGAGACTGAACTTGTTAGGGTGAGGGAAGGCACCTGTTAGTCCTTTGGAAATGTCTAGAGTATGTTGTGAACTTTCAAATCAGTGATTTAAGGGAACAATTTACCTATGGACACACTTGCCTGTATAAGAAAGACAGACAACGACTGAGGGAAAGAGAATATTAAATACAAAGGAAAAAAGAATAAAGGTGCTAATTTATTTCCACATATTTTTTTCTTATTTTGACCAGCAACTATTATGACAAAGTAGTAATGACAATCTGATTTTCCATGTTTGAAGGCTTTGTGGCCTTTCGTTTCCCTTATATATTTTCATTGTATTCTTGAAACATTCTTTTCAACATCTCATCACGTTTACCTGAGGTGCTGGTTTCTCTCAGCAGCTCTCTTTCGCATGAATACCAGAAAAACAAGCTATTCAGAAGTAGTGAAGGGTGGCATAATATAATACCTTTCAATATACTACACTCTTCTCTTCCCGTCAATTTTAATTTGCCAGAAGCAGCTTTTCTTGTCCCAGAATTTTACTTTGCTATTCAGTTCACTTCCCCACAGTAAACTTTTTGGGGTTGGTTACGTACAGAAACTGCTGGAGCAGAAGTGATGGGAAAAATCAAAGAAAAAACCATCATTACTTCAGGAAATCACCATAGGATGGTTCAGAAGTAATAAACATATCTCACAGTAAAAACAGGCCTCACATCTTGGGGATTCTTTTGCTTATGAAACCCATCCTTTGAGCCACTGATTGATGACTGACAAGAAATTGCTTTGTCTCCAGCCTTATTAGCAGCAGATCACAGTGTGATTGATGTGGTAGTGGCCTGGAAATGACACTACTTTTTTACAAGGACAAAAAAAAAAAAAAGAAATGTGCAGAAATGCAGTCTGGCATCAAATTTAACTTTCTTTTTGCTTTGTATTTGGGGCATATGCAATTGGCTTCACTTCTCTTTTATTGCTCAGAGAAATTGTTCTGTGGAATAGCTGCAGTGTTTCTGCAGCCCTACAGATTGCTTTCTGACCTTTCCCTGTCCTTTGCTTAAGCATAAATTCTCTCCTTTTTTCTGTTGTTCCCCAGCTGTTCTATTATCATAAAAACATTTCTGAGAAACCATTAATTTTTGTTCCTTTTTAAAAAACCAAACCAAAACCTCTTTCCTTCCTTTATCCAAAGAGAGCAAATGGCAGAGGCTGCAACGGCTCAGATTCACGGGGTGAATTACTACAATCCTTATGCCAGTGCCCAAACTGAACTCCTTCATGTCTGTTTTTATATTTACATGGAAGCCCTGAAAGCCTTACAGTGCTACTGTCATGGTCAGGTTTCCTTCCTTTCTCACTCCCTTCTCTGCCTCAAAGAGAAAATCAGCTTGTTACTGGCCTGAGTGGATGCAAAGTAGACCCACCAGATCTGGTGCTACCCCATATGAGTGAAGCAGCTCTGAACTCTTCCAGAGGTTTGACCACCTCCAAATTCTGCCCTGGTTACACCATTCAGTTCCCTTTATTTGGTGGGTGAAGGTACATTTAAATTCTTTGCTGTAAGTAATGAGGAGGGGATTGTTTGAGTAGTTTAAGGTCTATGACTTATGTCATAGTTTTCATTGTTCATAACCAAAGAACCTGGAAAATCAAGACAACATTACCTTCCAGCCCCCCCAAAATATTCTGCTGTACACAACATGATCATGAGGTGTTAGATAAAAGTTATATCAGAAAGTTTCCTTGGGTTGGGAATGTTGTGCTCCAGTCTAGTAAGTATGAATTTTGCAGTCGGGTTTTTCTACCTGTAGATTAAAAATCAGGACTTGGGTCTTATCCTCTATTGAGTAAATACATACGCCCACCAGAAAAAGAAAAAAAACTGAATCACAGACTGGTCAGAGCTGGAAGGGACCTTGAAGATCATGCAGTTCCAACCCCCCTGCCCTGGGCAGGGACACGTCCCATCAGACCAGGTTGCTCCAAGCCCCATCCAGCCTGGCCTTGAATCCTTCCAGGGATGGGGCAGCCACAGCTTCTCTGGGCAACCTGTTCCTGTGTCTCACCACCCTCACACTAAAGAGTTTCTTCCTGAGATCTCATCTGGATCTCCTCTCTTCCAATTTAAAGCTGTTACCCTTCGTCCTGTCACTACATGTCCTGACAGAGTCCCTCCCCATCTCTACTGTAGCCCCTTCAGACACTGGATGGCTGCTTTAAGGTCTCCTCAGAGCCTCCCCTTCTCCAGGCTGAACAGCCCCAGTTCCCTCAGACTGTCTTCATAACAGAGGTTCTCCAGCCCTCTGATGATCTTTGTGGCCCTCTGCTGGCCCTTCCTACAGGTCCACGTCCTTTCTATGCTGAGGACTCTATGCATGTATATATTTACTCTGTAAAGTTATTCCATTCTGCTGCCCTGTCAGTAATGCCTTGTTAACTATGCAATGCTTTGAAAATTGCATTTCACTTAAGTCACAAGAATTGTTTTATTGGAAAAAAAAATCCCTTTCTTAGAATTTTTCAAGCAAAACATGCCTTCCCCATACTTTACATATCTCAAAGAGATATCAACTAGATCATAAAGTGAACTTGCCAGCCCACAACTTCCTATCTATATTAAACCACATATGAAGTGCAAGGATTTCTTAGTCTGTCCAAAGCAAGCAAATAAATCAGTGCAATAAGCCCTAGCTCAGAAAACGTGATAAACTTTTGATTTCTGTGTCAGCTAACTGCAACAGGCCTGCTTCTGGTGGCACGGAATGCAGATGTTCTACCAAAGTGGAGTAGAGCAGCCTCAGCAGCGTTGCTGGCGGCCACCTGCCTGTGCAAAGGCACCAGAGAGATTTGAGGTTCTTGTGTCAGCTGCTCATCAGCAATATTATACACCGGCATGCGATTGGAGAAGTCTTGGCACCTCACAGGCTGATAAAGCTGTTTATCCTTACAATAGCTCTGTGATTCCAGAGAATGTTTTCATTATGGTAATGCAGAAAGTGATGGAGGCAATGAGGGAAGCGAGGAACTGCTCGCTTTGAGAGTGGATACCTGTGGGTACAGGAAGGAATTGAAGCCAGATCTCACCTATCCAAGTTGTCACCCTGAATACTGTGCAATCATCCACAGGCAGCCTCTAATATTTCTCAAATGGCTCTTGCAAAGCTGCAAGTTTTTCTCTGAGGTTGCCTAGAGAGCACCTCCAAAGGCTTCCTTTAAGGAAATCATGCAACCTGGTCTGTTGTATATTTTGACAGTACATTTTTCTTCATCCTGTTCTATTTGATGGGGTCTTTTTCAACCATTATGGATGTTTCCATTAGAAAGGGAGCTGGCTTTTTGTTTAGATTCAGCCAAGAATACACAGCACAGGTTGCCATTCCCTTGTTCTGAGCCTGCTGTCCTAGCCATCAGTTCAAACCTCTGTTGCTATGGAAAGATCTCTAGCAACTTTCCATCAGTGCAGAGTGGACAGCAACTGTGACTTTCCTGACTTTTGTATTCTTTCCTTGAGATGGGCACTTCTATCCAGGTATAGCCAGGTAAAACAGAAGGCAACTGGTGCTTTACAGGGCTATTGCAGAAGAAGGTTCAGAGCCCAGCCTGGGTTAGGTATGCCTAAGCCAGTTGGCAATGAGAAGGGGGCTTGAAGGCGTAATCAGGTGGCTTAACCCCATCTCCTTTGGCACTGATCCCACTCTACTGAAGGCAGCAAGGAACTTGGCATCCACTGATGATGAAGCCCCATGGTTTCACAGATGGACATTGTTTTATATATCCCCTGATTCTGGTGGTCATTTGTTCAAGAAAGATTTTTTTCATAGGGAGTATGGATATATCTATATAGAAAAATCAATATACAATACAGCACTGCTGGATTTTGGTATTTTACTCCACATGTAACACTTTAAAATGTGCATCACGAATTATTACAGTAATAGTAGCCAGGGTATGAGAGTTGAGGATGTAGAACAAAACCTTTTAATCCCCACTTCTTGGTTTCACAAACTAACCACTGTGACCCTGAAGGAGGAATAAAACGTTGAATGAGCTAACCAGACGAATGATAAGCAGAACCATCTTCAGAGCACTCAATGTAAATTCTCTCCCAGATCAACAGCTGTGAGATTCTGACCTGCTACCGATGCCCTACGGCCAGGATGTATCTCAACAAACAATCTTCATGACCACGGCCTAGAAGTGGCTGCAATTTCTCGAGAACATTTTAGCCACGAGCCAGAAAAACAAGCTCTAGTTAATCTGTATTCAATATTCGTAACTACATGAGAAATCAAAAAGGAAATCAAATCAAGCACTGGGAAGGAGGTTTTGTTCAGCTTTCTAAATCTCCCTAACAATCCTGTACATGCACTGAGTGTCAGAACACCCCAAGTGACTGTCCTTGCTTAGCATTTTGAAATGCTGCTTTTTGCATCCAGAGCCCTTGTACAGGGAAGACATAGCATTGAGCAAGCGGTGTCACGGAGTCATATTTCTAGTTTACTGAATCTGACAGGGCCAAAGAGGCATTTAGGGGCCTCCAAATGGGACGTGCTTACAGCTGTTAAGAAAGCATTTTGGTCAGCTTTGTGAAACAGAAAGGAGAGAATCGTTCTCTGCTGCAGTTCTAATGTGTCCTGGATGGCTTCATATCTGTCAGGATTTTTACATCAGCTTGGATAAGGCAGGGATTTTGCCCTGTTACTGCTTCGAAGGCCCAGCCTCAAAAAAGCCCATAGAGTTGTACCAGAGAAGTAACCAGCATTGCTTTCTCCTTGGTCCCCGGGTAAAAGGTGAGACTTGAACCAGGTCTTGGGTTCACTTGGAAAAAGGTGAGATTGCAGATGTGTGTCAGTGATAGATGTCCCACTGCAGAAGGTAGATTCTACCTCTTTCAGTCCCACTCTTGGAAAGCTCCTATCTTGAAACTGGGGTGGATTGTTGGTTGGTTTTTGTTTTGATTGTTTTCAGATTTTTTTTTGTGGCTCCATACAACCGTTGGTTCTTTATTTATTATAAGCAGTATCTTGATTCATGACAATCCCTGTTAACATCTGTATCCTGACTGTCAGCACAGGGCCCATTCAGCTGCTGTAAAGCCTGCTTTTCTTTTGAGTTCTCTATCTTTTATAGAGAATCATAGAATTGTCTGGGTGGGAAGGGACTTTTAAGATCATCTAGTCCAGCCATCAGCCTAACTGATAAAAAAACATCACTAAACCATGTCTCTAAGCACTATGGCAACACAGCTTTTTAATACCTCCAGGGATGGTGCCTCAACCCCTTCCCTGGGCAGACCAGTCCAAGGCTTAAGAACCCTTTCAGTGTGAAAATTGTTCCTGATATCCAACCTGAACCTCCCCAGCAGAAATTGAGGCTATTTCCTTTTGTCCCATCACTTGTGACTTGGGAGAAGAGACCAACCCCCCGCTTTCTACACCCTCCTTTCAGGGAGTGGGAGAGAGCCAAAAGGTCTCCCCTCAGCCTCCTCTTCTCCAGGCTGAACACCCCCAGCTCCCTCAGCCTCTCCTCATCAGGCTTATTCTCCAGACCCCTCACCAGCTCCATTGCCCTTCTCTGGACCCACTCCAGCACCTCCATGTCTTTTTTTGTGGGAAGTCACCCAAACTGGACCCAGCCCTGGAGGTGGGACCTCTGCAGTGCTGAAATATATAGATATATAGAATATATAGAACCTGTGTTCAGCCACCCTGTGCCCTGCTAGCAGTGCTCTTCACAGCTGAGGAAGAAGTAGTGGAGAGAGAAGGCAAGTCTGGGTGTGACTTGGTGTATGGCTCATTACAACTACCTGAGAAGAGACACCCGACACTAACATTTCACTGATGTTAAACCAGCAGCAAAGGAGAATCTGAATCGTCCTTATATTTTCTTAGGCCTACAACACTGTCCAAGAAATGTTGGGAGATTGTGGATTTTTTCTAAGAGAAATAGGTCTTTTTGTAGCTATTTGGCTGCCTTTCTTTCCTCCAGTCTTTCGATGCTCCTGATCCCAGACATGAGAGCGTACAAAAGGAAAGGTAGCTGAGTGGGGAGAGGGAGACTGGGCAGATGACTGAAGAATTGTAACCTTCAAAATGAGTTGTCAGTTCTGGGAACATGTGCATTTTGTGTGGAAAATTTTGAATCAGCTTTTCCTTCATCCCTTTTCAAACAGGAACGGGCGACTTTTGTAAGCTGTGTGCAGTTCACGCTGGGGATACGCATCTCGCTTGACAACGTCATCTCCAGTGATCCACAGACCCTGTTCTGGGTTCCTCTACAAAGCAAGCCCAAATTCTATGTACTTGCCAAGCCTGTCATCAGAGGGTGACCCCACTGTGTATTGGTACAGAAATACTACCGCTTTCCAAAGAAAACTATCCTCTTACCACCTCAGTCATTCCCCCAAGGCTTCTGTCTCCAAAGGGCAGTTTGCAGAGGAGCCTTTCACTACTTCTCATGCCTGATCCCCTAAGATTCATCTTTGCAGGTAGCGCTTAGTATGTTACAAAAGAAAGCAGAGAGTTGGTGCATGGAAACATCATCCACATTTCGGCAGCGGGGTTTGTGCTGCACTTTACCCGTTTTGTTCAGGCAGAGTCCTGGTTTTCTGAATGAAGGACTTAAAGGCTTCGATATTCCTTCTGTCAGATCTTCAGGAAGATGATACGTGACCTCCAAGTAGATGGGTCTTTTCATTGATCAGCCCTCAGCATTTCCGAGTCATCTTAAACCTGTGTTCAATATAGAGAAAATTGTCCTTGAGCTTTTTCTAAGTATTGCCTAATAATTTAAGCATCTTGCTCTTGTGAGCTGCTGAGCACTTGCAGCCCTGATGCAAGCAAGGACTTCAGCTTTATTCAGTGAAGAGCATAATCATGTACCATCAACCTCTTTGCCAAGTTGGAACTTGACAGGATTCGGTACCTTCCTGTTGGGGATCTGATGCACTCACGCTGCCGAAGTGAACCTTCCTCTTCTCCATCCTCTCAAGAGAGGTGGTGTGCGTGTGAGGAGCATGTCAAAGCTCATTGCTAAGGCTTGTACGCCTGTAATAATGCAGCTAGACTGAAAATTATTTTCTCAAGTCAAATTAAACACCCCCAGCATTCTTAGCTTTGTCAAGAAGTCCTTTTTGGGAAAATACAGTCTTGCCCTTTCAGAGAGCACCGTTTACCTTAAAGCTTTCTTTGCAGTAATGGACATGTAAAATAGCGATTTGTAACATTTAGAGCTGTGGGAAATACTTTGCACGGTTCCCAGGTCAGCCCCAGCGCAGCGCAGGGGTCAGGACCAAAGGTCTCGGTATTCCCAGTGCATGAGGCTCTGGGCAAGCTCTGGGCAATCCCAAAGATCGCTCCCAAAATAAAAAGACATAATAAGCAGTGCAGAGGCAGGAGGAGAACTTAAATTTGCATGGGAATGCTGAGCACCTGTGGGTCCCCACTGGCAGAATTGGCAGTGCCAATGGGCAGGGCTTAGGATGGAGCCGGTCTCTTCTCAGTGGTTCCCAGTGACAGGATGGGGGGCAGCAGGCACAAGCTGGAACACAGGAAGTTCTGTTCAAATCCGAGGAAAAACTTTGGGGTGAGGGTGGGAGAGCCCTGGCAGAGGCTGCCCAGGGAGGGTGTGGAGTCCCCTTCTCTGGAGACCTTCCAGCCTCACCTGGATGCAGCCCTGAGTGCTGTGCTCTGGGCAACCCTGCTTTAGCAGGGGAGTTGGATGGGATGAGCTCTAGAGGTCCCTTCCAACTCCCACAATTCCATGAGTCTGTGATAGTTTTTTACCCTGTCTTTCAAATCCTGAAGAAGGGCATTGCACACTGCTTCAGATTTTCTAAGAGCACTGTTAACAGCAGGAGGCATCACAGTTTGGGGAAGTATTTTCAGGGTAGGGCCCTTCACTTTTAATACAGGAGTACTTGAGTCTACTGCAAAATATAGTTGTTAAATTGAATTGCCTCTCCCATAACTGTTTCATGGTGATTTAAGGTTTCTCCTATAAAATGGCAGTTATAAATCTATCAGAATGATTGAATTATTTATAGCACCTGGGGACCTCAACTTGACTCCATGTTTTTTATGGCTGTACGGTGACAGTGACTATGACATTTTGAGTGTTAGAGAGTTTTTACGTGGCAACAGGAAAACATAAAGCTTTTCCAGCCCTAGATTTAGCAAAATTCTGGAAAAGAGCATCAGTAAAGTCTCTTATAATTTTGCCTGTCTCCTTATCTTTCCTCTGCTCAAGTACTCTGAATGAAGTCTGCAGGCTCTTTCCTGGCACCCATTGTGTCACTCTACAGCTTGTAAAATGGCCATCTCGCTTCATATGTTTTGTGATAAAGCCTTTGCTTAGAGTTGTGTGTAGAGTCCAAATGCTAAAAGGAGATAAAAATTATATCTCTTTTAAATATAATGATAGTGCCTTGATTTTTCAAAAGTTTAGATGGGCAATCTAAGGCAACTTTGCATCATGGAGGAAGTTAGTAAATGGTGACAGATTTTTTTAAGGAGTGGACACCTCTTTTAGCATTCTTTAAATACAGTACTCGTGTGCTACGCTCATAGTCCTTATTCATCATGTTTTGATCCCTTCTGAGCTGTTCATAAACATACCTTCTTAATTAAGTTCAACCCTAAGTTAAAGTTTTCCTTTAATGACGTTGTCCCAACCAGCAAAGCTTATCCAATGTCACTAGATGAATGACTGCCATAAAAAGCCAGCCCAGCCATCCCCAATGGAGTCCCAGTGGCAGGTGATTGTGCAGTGATTCCCACAGGATGGGGTCAAAGGCAGCCTTCGCTCAGAGAACGTCAACCTTGAATTATGTTTTTAATGTTTAAGAAATAGGCAGGGCTGTATTAATATGAGAAGTAATAACAACGCTTTTTTCAACTGAAGTAGTTTGAAATTCTGCCAAAAGTAGTTTCATTTTCTGTCAGGGGTATTGAAACATGACATTTTGTCTCAGATTGGTTTGAAAACTTTGTCTGGGTAGCACCTCCTGGGATCTACACTTCAGGTTTCTCTTGCCTTGGCCCCACTGAACCAAGGTGCCTAGTTAATTTTATCTCCCGTAAGGGCATCCCAGTTACGCAGTTCTCATGAAGGATTGTGCTAGCAGGGGATAGCTTTTTAGCATTGTATAAATCCTGTTTCTAATCTTTGCTGATGGAATTTCCATCATTCCTTTCATAGAATCATTCCGGTTGGAAGAGACCCTTGGGATCACCAAGTCCAACTATCAGCCCCACTCTACAAAGGTCTCCCCTACACTATATCCCCCAACACCACATCTCAAACACTCTGAAACACATCCAGGGATGGGGACTCCAACACCTCCCTGGGCAGCCCATTCCAGTGCCTGACCACTCTTTCTGGGAAGAATTCTTTCCTAATGTTCAGCCTAACCCTACCCTGCTGCAGCTTGAAGCCATTCCCTCTTGTTCTATTGCTAATTGCCCTTGAGAAGAGACCAGCACCAACCTCTCTACAATGTCCTTCCAAGTAGTTGTAGAGAGCGATGAGGTCTCCCCTCAGCCTCCTCATCCTCCAACTAAACAGTTCCAGCTCCTTCAGTCGCTCTTCATGAGATTTATTCTCCAGACCCTTCACTAGAACTAGAACTCCCACGTCCTTTTCTGCCAGGCAGCTCCAGCCACACTTCCCCAAGCCCATAGTGATGCATGGGGTCATTGTGTCCCAAGTGCAGGACCTGGCACTTGGCCTCGTTGAAGGCCATGCCATTAACATTGGCCCATCCATCCAGTCTATCCAAGTCCCTCTGCAGAGCTTCCCTGCCCTCATGCAGATCAACATTCCCATCTAATTTAGTGTCATCTACAAACTTACTAATGGTACTCTCTGTATCATTGTATGTCCAGTATCTTGATGACTGTGTCACCAGTCCCGTGAGGACTTTTGTGAGGTCCTTCCAAATACACTCATATTTGCTGGTCAGAATTGCTGTTTTTCCTTTTCCCTGACAGTCTTTGCTTATTGTGTGCCTTAAATCTCTCTTTCTTGTGTCTCCTTCTTTGGAGCATTGCCTACTGCAAGACTTCAAGGAGAATAAAGCTAAGGTGTGGTTCTTCTGGTCTGTAGTATTAAGACAAAATATAGGCATAGACCTTCTCTGTGACCCAAAGGTCATCTGTCCTTTGCTCTTTGAATCCCGGTACCTGCTGTGCTTTTCATTCTCACTGGAAAATAGTGAGGCTCTTCAGCCAAATATTAGCAGTGCGTAAATAATGCAGCAGTAGGAATATGCACAGGGATTAGTACTAATCAAGTCAGCAGTAATATGTTTCATCCAAAAGGCATCAGCACATTTAATTTCTCTTTTATTTTTTCTCTTATGTTCAAGATGTTGGAGCATTTTTTGAAGAGGGAATGTGGCTTCGTTACAACTTCCACTCCCCAGGGACTAGCATGAAGGATTTAGTTAGCCGAACACTTCTGAGTTCTACAGATCCTGAGATCACAGCACCCGACCTCAGCTTGAATAAAGAAGAGCTCAGCTTCAGCTTCAGCACCACCAAGTCCCCTTGTGTCCTACTGTACATCAGCTCCTATACCCAGGACTTCATGGCCGTGCTTGTCAAGCCCTCTGGTAAGCAACTGCTCTGAGCTCTTTCCATTGAAGGTACTATTGATAATAGCAGCAGCCTTGGCATTCAGCTGAAGGTCCGAACGATTGAGAACGTCTCCTCACCTTTGTCATGTAAAACCTCTGTTCTGGTGTACTAGGTTTTGTAGTGATGTAGCTGTTCAATGCAGTGGGGTTTCACTAGACAGCCCTCCCTCTCAAAACAAAATGGGGGCAGAGGGGGAAGACCACCCCTGAGCCCACTGTAACAGTCAGATCCATGCCATGAACTAGCAATATGGAGGGGACAAGTAGGCATCCACGTGTAGGCACCTGAATTGCTGAATTCATGGCAACATCAACAGTAATCAGTGGAAAGAGTAAAGTACTGTTCTTCTGAAAATTGGGGTACCCCCTGAGGTGAGTAAAATATGGATGGAGCATATAAGGTCCTAAACATTTTGTTGATGGGTTATTTTCTGTTGCAATATTAAAACTGTATATAAAGTGAATATTCTTTTATTCCAAAGGGAGCCCTAGTGCCCTGTGAAAATCACAGTTAGGATGATTTTACTATCGTTCTCTTCTATGGGATAAGCTAGTATGAGTATTCCACATGCCACACATTTATTCCATTCATGGGGAAGAGATAAGGTACATGAGAGAAATCCCACATCAGGTTGAATATCCCACATCAGGCATCTGAATTCTAGTCATAAATGTCTAGCGCTGCTCTTTTGGGCCAGAATATTTCAAGTTTTGATCTATGACAGGGTCTGTGTTTCCCTTTTCAAACATCCTTCCTTTTAATCAAATATTCAAATTTGTCATGAAGAGCAGACACTTCACTTTTGTTTAGAAAAGAAAAAGCTGTCAGTACATCATGAGTGTCAATTAACCATTTTGACTATATTTTCTACCAATATAACCCGAGGTTTTCATTTCACCATATATTATTAAATTTCCATAAAAGCCCAGACAGTCACTTGTCAACAACAATTAAGTGTGAGAGCAAGGAAGTCCCTCGTGTGGATTATGTGTTAGTTTGCTGTAATTTTGCCTTTATTCGTTGCATATCGATGGTTTATTCTTCAGAAAACATGGTGCTTTGTAGAACTTCAAATAATTTTGCTGCAGCAACAAGATGATGGCAATGATGAAGTGCTACTTGATGTGCTCAGATTTGTACCGGTCACCCCTATCGTTCAAGGCATAGATCTGGTTTGTCTGGTGTGCAATCTGGAGTGCTAACAAAGGCTTTGAGATGCCAGTCATTGTCACACTTCTAGATCACAGAATCACAGAATATCAGGGATTGGAAGGAACCTTGAAAGCTCATCCAGTCCAATCCCCCTGCTGGAGCAGGAACACCTAGAGCAGGGCACACAGGAACACGTCCAGGCGGGTTTGGAATATCTCCAGAGAAGGAGACTCCACAACCTCCCTGGGCAGCCCCTTCCAGTGTTCCCTCACCCTCACTGTGAAGAAGTTTTTCCCCATATTTAAGTGGAACCTCCTCTGTTCCAGCTTGCACCCATTGCCCCTTGTCCTGTCATTGGATGTCACTGAGAAGAGCCTGGCTCCATCCTCCTGACACTCACCCTTTCCAAATTTATGAACTTTAATACTGGAAGAAGTTTTCAGCCCAGTAGCTTTATAATCTCACACTCTCACTCTTCTCCGACTGCAGAGACCAGCTCTGAGAGCAATTTAAGCATAAAATGATAACTCGATGTGAAAATGGGGAGGGGAAAATAGCTGGTGAATGAAGATCAAATACCTGAGGGTGCTTTTCACCTTTCTTTCCCTAGGGAATTTGCAAATTCGGTACAGCCTAGGAGGCACCAAAGAGCCATATAACATCGATGTTGACCACAGAAACATGGCAAATGGACAGCCCCATACTGTTAACGTCACACGGAATGGCCGGGACATAGTTCTACAGGTAAGTTGTAGGTCGTCTGCTTTCATTACTTGTGGCTTGTAGTGTTTTCTATCTTGATGGTCTCCGTCTCTCTGAAGGTATTGGTGCAATTTAGGAAGTAAACAGAACAGTAGATGGCATTCTGCTTGCAGCTCGCACTCCTAGGAGTTAACAAAAGCTCTTCTCTCCCTCTGTTGCACTGAGTGGCTCTGAAATCAGCATTCTGGTGTGCTGACAGTTGGGCTAATACACGTGTCACTGTAGAGGCCCAAGGGCATCAGAGACATCTGGACTGATAGATGAGATGGGACTTAGTATAAACCTGCACCATTCTGGAGCAGCAGCTGGAAGCCAGGAGGGTTACCCTACAGCATCTTAAACGGCAGTAGAGCCTGGTGCACAGACAAGGAAATATCGTGCCATAAGTCCTGAGTCTGCAAACGAGAACGTTGTTAAATTTAAATTTACCCTGCAGTCCAGTGAAATCGGAAGAGCTGTTTGGCAAAGATGAGGAGATGCTTAAATCTTTGTGTGACAGGAGTCTGAGACTGAGAGTATTATTGAAGGCACGTAGCTCTGGCTTCTGTAGTTTTTGGTACAGCACAGGCAGGAGCTTCATCTCTCAGTATCTCAGTTTACAAACCTTTGAGATAGTATCGTGCTATTTAAATAACCGAGGGGAGCACTGCAAGAAGCAATCAGTGTTTTCAGGCAGCTTTCCATCTGAGGTCGTTACAGCTCTCCGTTTTCATTCCCCGGTTGTCACATCTGCAAACATGGAGATTGCAGCAGGGTATGAGAACAGTTCTGCTAGCAGGAGAGTCATGTGGATGGCATAGATTAATCTGGATTTGATAGTTCACAAGGAGCAAAGCAAAACCAATAAGAAATGTAAGGGAAGTCTCCTTGGGAACAAAGCCAAAAGGTAAAGGGTAGTAGCTGTCGCAGTATTATCTACTGAAAGATTACAACAGATCCCTGACAGTGATTGTTTCAAGGAACCAGAAGGAAGCTTCCAGTGTCACTTGGCTGAGGCTCTCAGTACTCAGAATCACTGGATGCATTAAAGTAGAATTGCCATAAAATTATTTGCAAAATGCCAGACAGTCTAAAAAATATGTAGCTGATACATCCAAACACTTTGCAGACTTTGGGAGGTCAGAAAGTGTATATATTGATACATGCATCTTTCTTGCATGCTGTTGAATTTAGATTTATTTCTCTTACTGCTAAATAGAAGCTAAAGATGACCTAAAGTGAGTTTCCCTACGGCTGTTAAATGCTTCTGTTCTGTGGAGGTACGGCGTGGTGCCTTTGCAGTTATAGCTGGCTGATTTAGGCAGCTGTAGAAGTAAATAAATTCTTTTCCAAAGGGCTCAGGTGAGGTACCTTGCCCAGCTGGAGAATACATACATAGTTAGGTGTCTCAGCATTGCATCAGCTCACCCACATTTGGGGCCCATCAATTATTTATTTTTTTTCCCTTGTGATCTATGGCTCCAGAACCTATCCAGGTCTTTGAAAAGCCAGAAACGTTTTGGTTAGTGCTGCTCTGCTAGGGCAAACATTTCTTAATCTAGTCAGGGTGCTTAAATAGGGCTGGTTTATGTAATCAGAAAGCAGATACATTTAACATTTATTAAATGAGAGGATCTGCCTGGTGCATGTGCAAGAATAGGAAAAGGGGGGACCCATACAAAGCAAATTGAGAAATCTGACCTTTCTGTACCCAGAAACAGAAGATTTCTATCAAAATTTGTTTATTCTCAATAAGGAAGTCGATTTTGTTATTTATTTTGTTATGTTCTCTACATGAGAGAACTGGTGTGAACAGAAATGGATCTGTTCAGTAGAGTGCTCACTTGAAAATGAGGCCTGTTTTGAAATCTAAACTCTTTGTGGTGTCTGAAAATACGGAATATATAAATACCATTTTTCTCAGTATCCAGAGGACAAATCCTAAAGTATGAACATTTGAGTAGACTTATTTCCTGCTAAATCCTTAGCCAACCTGATGAGCAGCTGGTTTCCTTGCTTTTAAGGAAGACAGCTTGCTTGCCAGGTGCTGTTGCTCACACTTCTACATATCTGCATGGCATAAAAGTGTCACAAGAAGGATTTATTTCTCATCAAAGCTTCAATTCAAGAGCACTAAGTATTTTTGAGATCTGAACAGCAAGTTCACACTTAAAATACCCGTCTTTCTAACAGACTGTAATACCCCTGTACTGCCAGAGAGATTTAAAATATCTGCAGCCAGGCAATAAATTGCTGCCATATGAACTATGTGAACCCGAGTTATATCATGATTCTCAGGAGTTTCACTTTTATATAAATACAGTAAGAGACTCATTATTGAACTCTCCAAGACCTCACCTGGTGCTGGCAGACAGGAGACCACTCATTACTTATATAAAATCAGAGGTAGTCTCCAATCTATCAGAATTTTAGGTGAGCTCTGAAATTATCATAATCACAATTTTTTATATGCAGAAGGTAACAAACAAGCACAAACCCAAATACTTGATGTGAATTGTTTTCATTAGAATTACAGCCCTATTCCTAAAATACCAAGACAGTCATAGAATCATAGAATCATTTTGGTTGGAAGAGACCCTTGGGATCATCGAGTCCAACCATCAGCCCTACTCTACAAGTTCTCCCCTACACCAGATCCCTCAACACCACATCCCATCTACTGTTAAACACAGTCAGGGATGGTGACTCCACCACCTCCCTGGGCAGCTGATTCCACTGACTGACCACTCTATCTGTGAAAATTTTTTTCCTAATGTCCAGCCTAACCCTACCCTGCTGCAGCTTGAAGCCATTCCCTCTTGTCCTGTCGCTAATTGCCCGTGCCCTTTCAAGCAGTTGTAGAGAGTGATGAGGTCTCCCCTCAGCCTCCTCTTCCTCAAACTAAACAATCCCAACTCCCTCAATCGTTCCTCATAAGATTGATTCTCCAGGCCTTTCACCAGTTTTGTGTCCCTCCTCTGCACTCACTCCAGCCCCTCCAGATCTCTCTTGTGTTGAGGTGCCCAGAACTGGACATAAGACTCAAGGGGTGGCCTCACCAGTGCTGAGTACAGAGGGACAGACTAAAGGTAGCAGCAAAAACTCTGGCAAAAGGTTTTTGTATTTTAGTTTTCTACATTCACTGACTACAGACAAATCAAGAATTAGTTCCACATTAAATTACAAGCTCCCATCTGTGATGCCAGTGGTTTCTCACAGATGAAATTAAGGATATACAGTCTGCTTATTTTCTGTTGTTTCCATGAGATGGGCAAAATTAACATTTGCTAATAAAAATTCCTATCTCTTGCCTCTAGTAAAGTACCAGCTACTAGTAACTCTGGCACACCTCCAAAGCTGCATCAGTTCACCTGTGGCAAGAAAAAGCCCAGACTGACAGATGGGGAATGCATTATCCCAGTAAATGACATTTCAAGAGCTGAGCTTTAGGTCATGGAGGGCAAGTTTTACTTTGTTTGACTTCATTAAAAGGTTTCAGGCTTCAGCAAGGTATTTTCCATATCATAAAAGCCAGATCACTCTTTACCAAGTGTTCATGGGTGATTAATGCTATTCACACATCAGTAAAACCTTCTTTTAAAAAAGCCAAGGACAAAACCTCCCTAGCAGAGGTTCTGATCCAAAGCCTGTTGAAGTCAATCAAAGGCCTACCATTGACTCCAGCAGGCTTTAAACTGCATCTTAAAGAGCTACAACAGTACCTTTGTGCAAGACTCATACCTCCTGGTTCTGTGCATGTCCCCAAAGTGAAATACGGGTGGAATCTGGATCAGAGACATTAGTGTTCCATTACATAAAGCTGTGTCAGTATGGTATGAAAGGAAAAAAAAAAGAAGAAAGCCACATGATGTGCTTTAAGTTTCAACTGAATAGAGCTGATAGTCAACAGATTTGGACCAGGCCTCTCAGCTTTCATACTCTTGTAGGTTCACAACTGATCTCCAGTTCTTCATACCTGCCCCAAGGCCATTTCTAGAATGGGTTATGAGTCACAGCTTCTAATGCCTTCTTTGTTCCTGAGAAGGATTAGATCCAAGCCACTTTGTCAAGACTTCAGTGTCCCAAACACATGCATAGTGTCAGGAGGCAGAGCAGATCTGTGCAGAGGACTGTATGGAAATAGAGCTGACAGTTCCCTCTTCCAGGCTTGGAACAATGTGGGGAACTGCAGTAGAGAGGCTATAGACAACAATGCCATGTATTCACAGTGTTAATAGCTGACTCTATCCATTCAGAGTGAACTTAATTAGGAGGCTTTATGGAAATCTTGACCTGAACTCATCATACCTTTGAGGATAAGCCAGAAAGGTTATGTGTCCAGGTCTCCATTTTCCGGCTGCACCAGAGGTAAGCAGTAGAAATACCCATCTCCTGTGAAAAATAATCAATTAGGTGTTTGACACTTACCCAAATGAAACTAAGAAGGAACAGGATTTTTGCAAGTCCACTGTGTTATTTCCATTTTGAACTCTGCACTGCTCAAAAAGAGGTAGCATTTGCAAACTCCTAGATGCTTAAAAAGTGTAAATCAAAGTTAATTCAAAACTAACCTGAAGTACAAAATAAAATGGTAAACGTAATAGCAATAAAATAAAATGGGTGAAGCAAAGCAGTCTGCATATAATCCCAAATTTAAATGCAGTGAGTTTATCAGATATTTTTATAATTGTAGATTAAAATTTGGTCTCATTAAAGGGAGTGGGAACTTCCTTATAGACTTCAGTGAGACTATAATTTCACCTCCTAGCATTATTGTTGCTGTAGAATCACACTATCAGAATAGATAGTAGAATCAAACAATCATGCTTCATGTATTTGGAAGCCTCGACAGAATATGATCACTCTGTTTGAGCTCTTGCTTAACAGAGGCTATAAAATTTCACCAAATGATTTTCTGCAGCTCACCCAAAAAGCAATGACAGCAGCGTAACTCATTTTCTAGAAAGACATTTTATCCAGCTTTAAAATCTTCAAATGATAGAAAATTTACCATATCCTTTGGCCACGTCTTCCAGTGCTATTCCTGGAAAGAATTTGCACCTCATTTCCAGTTGGAATTCTGCAGACATCAGCGTTTATCTGCAATCTTTTTGTCTGTGCCTGAGAGATGAAAGAACTGCTTGGTGTCAGGTGTCATTCCCCTTCACACTTCCTTAGAGATGCTGATTAAAACATCTTTTCATCTTGTCTGTAAGAAGCTAAGTAAATTGAACTGTTGTAGTTTACCATCAGAAATCTATCAGTTTTGAGCCATTAAAAAATTATACAACTCTTCTCTTAAAACTCTCCCATTGAAAGGGGATGTGGAGAAGTCACATTTTGAAAACCTTTACCCTAGGGTTTGACATGGTAATGGTAGTTACGACATAAAACCAATGTAGACATGACATGTTTGTTTATTTTCTTCATTTTCTGGGCAAGCAGGCTGCTGCAGCATCCTTTGAACAGTGTCGTAAATTGTCTAGACTCCAGAGAAATTTGAAGACTGGTTTAACTAGCATTTCACTAACTGGTAGGGAGAGGGGAATTGCTGTTCATGACTTGAAAACAGCCAGACAGTATTTACAAATTCCACAGCAACTGGCATGAATAAAACATGTTTTAAATATCCAGGATTTCAACCACAGTTTATGCAACTGTACCCCTCTGCTTTGCTTCTAATAATCAGGTATACCTATTATATAAAAGCATATGTAATGAATTTCCAAGCAGGTTTTACCTTAAAGAAGAAAACTAAAAATGATATGTTCTGTTAATAGCAAAGGCCTTCCTGTTGAAATGAATTATTTAAAATCCCTGGAGATAGGTCATCTCCACTATGTATTGCCACCTACAATGGCAGCGTATAACCCAAACTGCTAGTGCAACAGAAAGACAAACTCAGACCCTTTTCTAGAGCAGAACCCTATTAAAAGAACAATAGAAGGACAAAAGAATCATTAAGTATTTTCAGAGTCTAATATTAAGTCTAAAAGAAGTCAAAACTTAACATTAAATAGTTGCTTTCCGTTATATGGCAGCACACATTGGGCAAATTAATATCCTGTGAAAGTCATCTTTAGGTACCCAAGGTAGATCTCTTTAATTTTTATAACTTAGCACTATGTGACCTGCTCTTGCTTCTGTTAACATTTGTTGTAATTCATCTGTTAAAGAGAGCAATAAAAAGTCAACAGATCTTTGAAAGAAGCATCAGAGAATTGTTTCAGTTGGAAGCAGCCAGACCAAATAGTGTCCTTTTCCTTATCAGTGCATCTGTTACATTTTGAGTTACGTATCTACGTTTCCATTGAAAATTTATCCAATTTTGGGTATTTCTTTACAGTCAGGCAAATTATCTCTGATGGTATTTATCAGAGCGAGGACAGCTTCAGGGAAATAAACAGGATGATAGCACACAAAGGGTTCAAGTTTTTAAATGTAAAAGAAACCATCGGTTTTTTCTTCAGTTTACCTACATTTTTGCTGTGTCTGTGTCCTGTGGTGATCGTGTTTCTAATTTAAATCCCTGCAAAAAAAAAAAAAAAGACAATTTGTCATAAAATGCTGCAGTTGATGTTTATTTAAAAAAAAAAAGTTAAAAAAAAAAAACACCTGCAGATGACTGAATGAGTGCATTCCAGAAAACCCGATTTGGAGTGTTTCCTAAAGCAGTGCTCAATATACCCCCTGTAGGAATTTCACCTGGAGAGCTCAAAGCACAGCGCAAACCTTCAGTTCACCTCACATCGTGCTGGTGAGGTCCGTGCCTCCCCCTGCCTTCCAGGTGAGCAGTGAGGCCGCGGGTCTGTGACAGCCTAAGCCAGTAAAAAATGCTTGGGTTTACGATCCTGCCATCTTCTCTGGATCCACTATTCATTTACAGCCTCTGGCTTGTTGTCCCTGCTCTGGCTCTGATGCAGCACACAATAACCTGGGTCCGAGGACCTAACTCGGCAGAAAAAGATCGGCGAAGCGCTAGTGCCACACTACGGAAGGAGCTGAATTGCAGGAATAGTGGCTTTGATCAGCCTCAAGAATTACACAATTGACACCTCCATCTGGTCCCTTTCTGTTGCATTAAAAAGGTAACAGGTTTCCAAATACCAACAATACTAAAAATGTTTGTTTTAAGATGTTTCCCTAAACTTTCAGCACACAAATACTCTGTTTCATCATAAGGAGGTCAGATTTCAGTCATCCCTGAAAGAAAAAGAATATCTCCTAATTGATTTTTGTAGTTGCCTTCCTGGTTTCTCCTAAATGCGTGGGAGGGGGCTCCACCTGAACACCACCGTGTTGTTTCCTTGGGCTCTCATGCCTAGTCTGTTCTATATTTGTAGGCATTTTTGGGCAGGAACCTTCTTCTTGTTGCACAGTATTATAGCACTTAGCACGCAAAGCTCTTGCCCAGGACTGAGAAGCATTTTAATACAAGTGATAAATCATTGTAGTAATACAGAAGAGAAATACTACATTGTTGATGATGATAACACGTCCCCTGCTTTATCCTGCTATTACTGAAGTCAATAGCAAAGCTGCATTGACTTCAGATGGTGCGAGATTAAGTCTGACAGCGTTATTATTCCATGGCATTTTGAAATGTTTTTATAAAAGAAAAACCTTAGCTTTATAGTAGTACACACACACAGGCTGGACTGACAGTGATACACATGTAGATATATCCAGAGGGTGAATATAATGTGTGTGTATGTATACATATATACCTTAGATATTTATTTTCTTTCCCGCAGGACTACTAAGGTGATGTAGGCATTATATTCACCCTTTGATTGATATGTCTGTTAATCTCAGGATTCCTGTCAAGATCAGTTTTATTATCTAAGTGAACAATAATTTA
This sequence comes from Jacana jacana, assembly GCA_013400555.1. NCBI lineage: Eukaryota > Metazoa > Chordata > Aves > Charadriiformes > Jacanidae > Jacana > Jacana jacana. The sequence continues at coordinate 463,406 of VZTM01025405.1, forward strand.
AAAGGAATAGCATTTTATTGAACTTCTGCTTAAATCCCAGCAACTTCAGATAAAGACAGTCTGCCTGGTGTGACGTGACTTGAGAGCCGAAGCTGCAAGTTCCTCAGGAACTGCCATCTGCTTTCATTTGTGTAGTGCCCAGAGCCACACTGTGTGTTTGTATTAAGCTCAAATGAAATTAATGAGTTTTTAAAGAAAAGTAACTGTAATGAAAAAATCTTAGATATAATTTAAAACCTGTAATTCAATACAAATTCAAGACATCAACCTCTTTGTATGCAGAGGTTCTATTTAATTTTCATTAAATAATGTAATATCTTTTTTCAAATAGCATTTGATGCTAGTAATTCCTTTTTTATTATGTGTCTTATATTAAATTGATAGCCTCGTATTTCATACAAAGACTGTGAGCTGCTCAGTTCCAGCTGCTTACACTTGAGCACCCACTGGATGGCAGTCACATACAATTTAGGAAATAATTCAGCTTGATCGTTCCAACCACTGACCTAAAAAAGAAATCTTAGGTCAAGTGTCACTAAAAAAAGTTTTCTTTCAGTGGAAAAGGCCTCTGCCTCCCTGCTGTGCTTGTGTAAGGATTTCCCCGAGGAACCAGAAAAAAAAAGAGGGAAAGGGAGAGGGCACAATGGCTGTTTCCATGGCCTTTGCTTCCCTGTCACAGCACTGTCACAATCCCTATGATCCCTTGGTAGTTTGAAGGATTTGATGAAATGCAGTACCATCTTTTTGGGTTTGTTGTCATGACATATGACACCAGTCAGGAGTGGTGTCCCACAGGGCTTGGTACCAGGGCTAGTTCTCTTTAAGATGTTTATCAATGATCTGGAGGGGATCGAGTGCACCCTCAGTCAGATCACAGAGGACACCAAGCTGGGTGGGAGTGTTGATATGCTGGAGGGTAGAAAGGCTTTGCAGAGGAATCTGGACAAGATGGATGGATGGGCCAAGGCCAGGTTGAGGTTCAACGAGGCCAAGAGCTGGGTCCTGGCCTTGGGTCACACCAACCCCATGGATGCTACAGGCCTGGGGCAGAGTGGCTGGAGCTNGAGGGCAAATGTAGATTGGATATTTGGAATAAGTTCTTTACTCTGAGGGTGGTGGACCACTGGAAGAGGTTGCCCAGGGAGGTGGTTGAGGCCCCTTCCCTGCAGATATTCAAGGGGAGGCTCGATGAGGCCCTGGGCAACCTGGTCTAGTTGGGGGTGTCCCTGCTGACCTGGGGGAGGCCGGACTACATGACCCTAGAGGTCCCTTCTGACCTGGACCATTCTATGACTCTATGTTAGGGGAGGTTTAGATTGAATATTATGAAAAACTTCTCCGAAAGGGTTAGTGGAACAGGCTGCCCAGGGAAGTGGTGGAATCCCCATCCCTGGAGGTATTGAAAAGAAGAGTTGACATAGTGCTTAGTGACATGGTTCGGTGGTGGTTTGGGGCCTGTTAGGTTGATGGTTGAACTCAACGATCTTAAAGATCCCTTCCACATAGCGTAGGAGGGTATTCCTTTTATGTTTCTGTGATTTACAATTGTATATTTTTACAATATATTTTTTATTTTTGTATTTTTCCAATTTTTACAGTATTATTTTTTATAGTATACAATTGTATATTTTTAATTACTTTATATGTGAGTGCCATTATGTATTTTTTCCAGGAAAGGCAAAGTTGGAGAATTGCAGCTGCCAGAATGGGGTGAGGGTTGCAATGCTCTGTCATTCCTGAAGCATTTTCCACCATGTCCTCAGAAATACGTCTTAGCAGATACAGCATGTTTAATTAGCTGACCGACCTGCAAAACCTAACCTTTTGGGTGATAGGGTGATACGTTTGGTAGTCTGGGCCTAAATTGTAGAGCAACTTAAAAATAAAAACGTAGGCCTCAAAGCTGCTGGCAGGATTTGATATTGTGTGTTTGTGCATGTAAATGCTCACAGTGATTCATCATTTAAATTGACTTTTCATTTTCAGGTACATCCTGCAGACACAATTAGCATTCTCAGACAGGCAGTCTGTACATTAGGTAGGGATGACTTTGTATGACTTATTCCTAATAGTCACTCCAATAATGTTGTCTTGCTTGTTTCTAATAGTCACTGTGACAATGGACACCCGGACCATGGCTATAGTGTGAGGGTACCTGCAATATATTGATAAATGAAATGATAGATGGATAATAATTATTATGATTTATTATTATCAAGTTAGTTATTACCTGATCAACCCCACTGCTCATATTCCAGGTCTGAAAAGAAATATTTTCAAATTGCTCTAGATGCATTTTGGAAGAAGAAAAATGTAAATGTTGATAATGTTGATGAATGCTAACATATATCATAGTACACCACATTATCAGATCAGTTACTTCAGCATATTTTAAGCCGTGTATCCAGAAGGAGAACCTGTCTTGTCCTGGTTTACTTCTCTAAAGTCTGTATCTTTAGTTCAATGACTGTACTGATCAAATCTTAGAGCTGTCATGGTATTTATCTGAGCCATTCCTCTTTGTCTTCTAAAATAGGAAGGGAATATTCTCTTCACCTGATAGGCCTGCAGCTCCCAGCGACAACAGCTCTGACTCTTGTGATGCAGGGTGCCAAAATGGTGATATTTGCTTCCACCAGGGAAACCAATAACAAGCACTTCATCAGAGTTTGTACTCAGTAGCACCTACTGTGGTTAAGGCTGAGAACTGTTTTATATTCTAACTCTCTGTAGTCACTTGACTACACACTTTAAAAAATAACTCATTTTTATGAGTTATTTATGGTATATTATGAGGTAAAATGTGTAGTGCTGCACATTAAAAATCCGGGAAAAGCTGTTCAAGATACTGTAAACACACTGAAACTTCTTACTTTCTGAGTAAGAAGTTGTATCTATGTGTTTCCATGTATTTAACTCAAAAACCTACAGTCTAAACTTGGAAGCTAGACACTAGTCATGCTGATAAACAGTGATGGCCAAATTTTAAATAACCAGTCTACAA
>VZTM01025405.1:466607-482568 GCA_013400555.1 Jacana jacana
GAGAACTTGTAGAGTAGGGCTGATGGTTGGACTTGATGATCCCAGGGGTCTCTTCCAACCTAAATGATTCTATGATTCTACAAACTGGCTTGGGTCAATTAAAAATATTTTCTCAACATGAATCTTGGCTTGACCTCTTCTGGCATCTGCAGGGAACATCTTCCCTCTCTGTCTATTATGTATATATACTTCTCTTGGGGTTTTATGGGGCAGTATAAGAAAGACAGAAGCCCTCTTTTCCAGTTTTCATAGCTTGTTGAGATGATTGTCTCTGCAGATTCGTGAGCATGCCATTAGTAGGCTTTCCAGATAATGAGCTCACAGAATTCCAGGGATTCAGCCCTGGATAATGGGCTCCAGCCAATCAGTTCCTTTTAACCACTGCAGTATCATTAAAGCAAACTAATCCAAGATAATAGTATTTTGAAATTAGAAATACAGCCAAGATGATATGCTAAAAAATTGTATGCCTTTTACTATTGCAATTTCTCCAGAATTACTTTGGCAATCTATAATACCCTGCAAAGTCTTAAATCACCTATATGAATTTCTACCTTGTTTTGTGCCAAGGTAAAGCCAGAATAAAACAAAATATTGTTCTTCTGCCCCCTTAAAGGCTGTGTAATAAACACATAAAGCCAAGAAAATAAATAACAACAGCAAAGTTAAAAATTCACCCCAATTACCTTTATCAAATGTGAACATCATAATAGTGCTATTGCTAAACATAGGCAATTTGTTTCTCCTCTCTCTTCACATTTTTCTGTTCAATAGTTTAAAAACAGGAAAAAATTATGCTAATATAATGTGATTCTTGTGCCATATTAGGGACAATACAAGTTTCCTGTGGATTACACTATTTGGCTAAGTTGATAATTCGTTCATTTATTTCTTAGGGTTAACTAGGTGTCATCATAATGAAGTTGAACAGCATTTTCAACAAGGAAATCATAAACATGAAGTGCACAAATGTATGTCCTATTCATTTATGACTTTTCAGAGAGAAAAGGAGAATGGCCAACACCTACATTACTCTCAGCTACTCTTTGGTAGCCAAAGCGTGTAAATCAAGCTTTAGCCATAACATGTCCCAGAAAGAAATCCTGCATTAAAATAACAAGCTGTTTTATTGATGATGTTGATGTTGTTATGTTTAGCAATGATGTTGAAGCACACAAGCAAAAGATGAAGTTAATCTATAGCAACCAGAACATACAAATGTGCAATAGAGGTATTTTTCAGGCCTTGGGAACTTTGGAAAGTACATATATGGAAACGAGGAGCATTAACTGTTCCTTTTCCTTTGTCAAAATGAAAGTAGAGCATATCAGATGGAGTTGTAAGTGGTGGCATAAACTCTATAAAGTAGACCTGATTCTGTAAAAGGCTGATCAGTTCAAAATACTTAGAATTTCTTTTCTCTTCCCCCAGCTTGATCACTATCCTCCAACAAGTTACAGCCTGCCAGCAGCATCTGACATTCAGTTCAATTCCCCAAAGGCACTGTTCCTGGGAAAAGTTATAGGTAAGATTGTATACCTGCTTGTTTGATTTGGTGTTTTCTGAGAATACTGAAAACTGTGAGCCCACAGGGCAAATGACGTGTGTCGTGTTTGCAGCAGGACACTTGCTGGACGTGTCATTCTTGACTAGAAGGTGGTGATACTGGAGTTATACCTAATGGAAGTGTCAGGTTTACCTTGTTCTCTAGGCTGATGTGCACACAAATAAGTGATTGATCAATGCATGGGGTGGGGAAAGAGATACAAGTAAAGAGACAGGTATGATATTTGGGCAGTTTCATTACCTCTAGGTGTTAGGAGGAGGGAATACAAGGAAATCATTGAGATCTCTGCTTCTAGGAGATGTTGAAGCTATGTGAAATCGTATCTTCCACTGTGAAGTTACTGTGTGATTTATATATCCATGCAGTCAGCCTTCTTATCCCAGTGCAGCTTCTTGTGGCATAACTATGATTCCTCAGTCTGGCAAAAAACTGCCCCTCTCTGACATGAGGCCCTCCGTGAAGGTCCCTCGGAAGTCTGTAAAACCTACAGCAACACTCATCTATACATTTTCCATCCCTTTTATGGACCTCATTGTTATTTCCCAGTGCAGCAGCGTCCCAGCCAGCTCCCCAGCTGAATTCAAAAGGCAATACAGCTGCATCTTAAAATGCCGTGGCCTCATTTTTACACCATCCTATTTGCCATTGCTTAATTTTACCACTCCTGCCATCCTACCTGAATTTCTGGGGTTACTCACTTCCCAAATCAATTATTCCCCTGACTTCTACAGCTTTTAAGCAGGGATTTTTTTCCCCTTTTCAGAGGTAAGAGAGTATTGATATTATTTCCTCTAAGTGCTTTGTACAGGTATGTGGTTGCTTGAACTGCATTGAAGTGTTTAATGCAGAAAATGGTAAATTTCTCTTTGCTTAGTGGTATAAGGCAGTAATTGGTGAACTCCGTGCGCTCATTTTAAGTGGAATGAGCACCACGATTGCCTGGTGCTCTCCAAGTCAGTTCTGTCCATAGTATTGTCTTCTGAGACAGTCTGATTTTGGCAGGTCTCTGGAACCTGGGTGCATCCCACCTCACCACATGGAATTAGGGCGGTTGGACTAGAGCTGACTATCTGCCTCAGCCAGGCTGCCAGTCTCTTTGTTCATTAATTAAAGCAAGGAGATGAAGGACTTAGCATTCAGCAGCTGGAATAACTGCAGGCAAGGAATGGGGCTTGAGTCTTTCCTGCCAGGTAATGGCAAGCAAAAATACCAGTTAGAATTCACTGGTAGGTGTTGCAATGTCCATCTCACACAATGGACTCATTGCCAATGTTGTCCTTCGAGGTGGCAGCTCTCTGTCATGCTTCATTTGTCTGAGAAACTATCCCTGTACCATGGTACTGTGTCCATGGCTCAGTCTTCTAAACAACCTTATCTGGTTTTGAATGGTTGTTCGGATCCAGCTAAAACCTGGCCATTCTAATCAGGCAGTGCTTTGGAGGAGGCTGAGCCAGGTGTGAGGGACAGAATAAGGAGGTAGGTATGCAATAGAGAAAATACTGCAGTGTAAGAGATAAATAGGAGAAGGAAAGCATGGTTCCTAAAACACAGAGGACAACAATTCACTGTACGCTGTGATGTGAAAAGAAAAAAAAAAAAAAGAAGAAACACAAAATGAAAGAGAAAGCAAGAACATCAGGCAGGCACGGGGAGATGAAGCATGACAGGGGTAGGGTGTTTAATCTTTGCACTGGTTCTTTCTGAACTGAATTTTTAAGCACAGTCAACACTACAAAATAAGTATAACCCCGTGCCCAAGTGCCTTTTGTTGTTGTTGTTGTTGCTGCATTTAAGTGCTCCCATTCTGAGATTTTCTTTAAGCATTCTTAGAGAATAAAGGGGCTGCAAGAACAGAGAAGCTCAGATTGTCCATGATGCCACCATTCACGCCTAGGATACTTGTTTCAATATTGGCAGTGACTGAAAGACATAACCATCTCAGAGGTCCAAATAAAATGAGTTATCAACCCAGTTCTGTTGTTCTATTCCTGCAGGTCTAAATCCACAACACCTCAATTTTAGATCATTTGCAAAAAGTCATTTGTCTGACAGAAAATAGAGTTTTAAGTATCCTCTGACTGGTTGGCATCTTGATGAATGAGAAACTTTGGCAACAGGCAAAGGTCTTGGGATACCCTGAAAGAGTAAGTCGGGGATAGGTTATGTCACTGGTTTCCTGTGTTACTGGGTGATTTTAAGCCTCAGACAATTGCTTCACTGTTTCTGAAAATGCTCTTTGTCATCTTCTCTCACAAACTGCATCATGCATTCGTTATCGGTATTGTACATCCTCTTATCCCTGGGATTCATTAGTTCTTTTTTTAACAGCATAGGATTATATTTGCATGGTTGGGAATACGATTCTTTGGCTTCCCCTTCTCTGCTTTTGTTACTGTCTTTGCAAAATAGGATATTTTATTAAGCAAAAGAGTAAATCAGTAGTAAAGAAACAACAACAAAAAAACCCACCTTCTTTCTACCAAAGTAAAATTGAGGAGGGAGGAGCACAGCTGACACAGTTACACGGGTGAAGCCGCCTGAAGGGCAAAGTAGATGCAGAATCCAGTATCTGTAAAGCTTCCAATTGTCACATCATACTGGCTCGGCATATTTCAGTGGACCAGTGGGATTAGCACCAACAGTGGATCTGGATGCGTGTATCTAGTCACAGTTTGTACCCGCTTGGAATTACATGCTCCTAACGAGCACCATGGGCGCAGCCTCCTGTTCCGCTGCTCGGCTGTCATCAGTTGCGTTCAGTGTCTGTTCTTCCCATACTGTCCCATTTTTATTTGGCATCAAAAATGAAGGCAAGGCCCTACTTCTAAAGACAGATGGGGTTTTGAAGAGCACTCGGGAACAATCTTGCTGAGAAATTGATCTTCGCCTGTCTTATTTCCATTTTTATTAGGGCTGTTTGCATAGGAGCAGCCGTTCCTGCTACAGCTGGGCTTGCTGTGACAGCTCATCTGCTGCCAGTCAGAAAGGGTCACTTGTACAACACCTACCACTATGCAGCACCACTCTCTGCTCTGGGTGTTACAACAATAGGGCTGATTAATAAACTGGCGTGAAAATGTCTCCACGCCGTGTAGCTGTTCAAAATGCTTTCTCTAAGGCAGGAGGGTCCCATCAGAAACAAAAAGAAACGACTGAGCTGAGCTCCCTGTAATCAGGGAGCATTTCTTCTTCTTCCAGTTGAGGTGTTTCCTGCTTTCTTGAAACAATTCCCAGAAAATGCTGCTGTTCACTGGCTTGAAAAACACCAATATACAATATTGTTAGCCTGCCAGGAAACTGGAGGTAACGGCATTCAGTGTGTAATTCTAACCCAGGTCAAATGATTTGAGGTGTAAGTAACGCTGAAGGAGACAGTGAATGAAAAAGCCTGGTTTATATTAGTGTGTAGTAATGAAAATAATAGCACTAGAGAAGTGCAGGACTTTGTGAAAATTATAGAAGGGAATCGTTAATGTTTCAATCTGTTATTTAAGCATAGTTAGGCTTTGCTGGCTGACACAGACAAGGTAAGAGGGAAGAGCTGGCTGGATGGATGGCCAGCTATGAAGAGAAAAATCCAAGAAGTAGAAAATGTGGACAGGAAGTGTAGTATGTCATAGTTCAGATCTGAAACTACTTTTTCATTTAGGCTGCAACTTGAGGCTCTTCACTGAGATAGAGTAGAGCAGAGGTTTGATTTGCCCACTAAGGGTAGGAGTTCTTGATGCAATGTACAGGTTTGTTGCATCCTTTTTGGAGATAGACACCAATTTCTGTCATGGGAACTTGCTATATAGGGAACTGATGTCACAATCCGTGCTTTATTAATGAAATGGAGTATTTCTTTGGGTTTTAATATGCATTTATAAAGAATTAGCTATACATAATTAAATATGATTTTGTAAAAGTATCATTCCAGTGAACAGAAATAATTTGAGAGCTTCTTAATGGGCTGCTTGATTGGGCACAGAAACACCGAGATCAGACAAGTTGCTCTTGAGAAAGCAGTAGGGACTTAAAGGAAATGGGCTCCCTGTCTGTTTTCCATCTCCACCAACTGCTCCAAACCAAAAGATATAATTTCAAAAATACTTACATATCCACCTGGAAACAATCAACATAATGTAAGTCATCTCCAACACAGATTATCAGTGTCAGAACTGATAGCTGTCCCTGCCGCTAATCTCTGTAGGGTGCATTTATGTCTCTGCCTTACCCTAGTGCTCTTCAGGTACTTCCAGTAAGAGCAAAATGAAAAGGGAAATACCTTTCAGGTTTGCCTGCCTTCTTACAAAACCTGCTGCCATCACTCTACAATAAAAGAGAGAGCCTGGAAATCAACTCCAGGAGCCTGGAGTCTTTTTTCAAAAGGGGGTTTCTTGAAGAAGAAAAGGTAGAAGGTCTATTTGTAGGTGTGATACTTGCCTGATGTCAGTGGAAGGATATTGTATTGTTCCCTGGCTAGAGTTCCTCTGTTTCTCTGTGTGTGTGGTGAAGATAAACACTGTTGAAGAGACATTTCTCTGAATTCATTAGGACATTCACTGCCTTGATGGTAGGTAAGACCAGTTTACATCTAGCCAAGTAATTAGTTTCAAGCGCACAAAGGAGAGAACTTAGTAAAACTTCACAAAAAAACAGGAAATCAATGGCATTGCTTTCATGGCTTAGGTGAGGGGGAACTGCTTTTTTTCTTGCATGGGGTTTCTCCACAAACATGTACTCAATAATAGGAGGCAAAAGGTTTTAGTCCTTTGAACTACCAGCAGGGACAATGGCAATTTTTCAAGCTGTAATCATTCTTTACTACTAAATAAAGTACTTTCTTTTCCATAGAACAAGGCTTGGAGTTTAATGCTTCAACACTTCTAGCTGAATAACAGAAATGATGTAAAATGTAATTCATCCTACCAAAACCATCATGCACTTTCAAAACCAACTTCAGTGCCCAGGTTTCCACACAAATACAGAGTTTTATCACTTAGAGAGTTTGTTTTGTGCCAAAGGAAGCCTAAAACTATTCATCTCTTGGAGAACATTGACCATCATTGAAAAGGAGTCCTGATAGCCTTGATAAAAAAATCTGTACAGGATCTGGGCAGTGTGACCATCAGCACTCAAGCTTGAGTTTGCTCTGTGGCTCTCCTTTATTTTGCAGTGTAGACAGATAATCTGCCAACAGATTGGACACTTGTCCTGCTTTGAGGTAAAATGAACCAGTTTTCTGTTCAGTAATTTTACTTTTTTAGCTGGGCCTCTTCTAACTGACCAAACTCTGGAATGAACAGCAGGTTGGTCAGAAACTGTTCCCTCTCAGGGTGCTCAGCCCTGATCACCCCAAGGGATGGTGCAGAGAGGCCCTGGTTTAGACTCATTGCTGGAACAGCCAAGGGCAGGGAATGGCGGGATTTGCCCCCTTGGAGGGTGGGAAGCGGAAAAGCCTCCAGGGGTCACCCCTGTGGGGAGGAGGGGACAGGACAGGGGACCCCAAACTGACCCACNGCCTGAAACCAGGACAATACTGGCGGATAGCTTAGACTACTTTTGCTGCTAATGAGCAGAGAACAGCTAGCATGCAGTAAATTCCTTCACTAACTTACTTCAAAGTAACTGCCTGCTGCTTGTTTTCGGATGCACCAGCATTAACATTCAGTACTGTAATCTCCGGGAGAATGCATATGTATATTGTCAGATTAGGAGCCCTTCTGCTACAGTAGCAGTTGAACAATAAAGATGTGCTTTCTCCTGCATGAGTCGCACATGAATTATGCTACAGTAATAGAACGTCTGGACAATTTTTCATTCTTCCCCTCCTCCTCCTGTATCTGATTGAAACTCCTCTGGGATTTAATATGGCCTGACCTCAGATCTCTCAGTCCATATCTCACTCTCTGAAGTGTTTCTGGTAATGGTGGAAATGTTCCACAGCTCTTTTAGTTAAAACAAGAATGAAAGTAAAAGTAAAATACTTGTTCTTTCAGACCTCTGAGGTTTTGACCTATCTACTTTCTGTGAGCAATCCTACCTGCAAGCCATATTCAGAAAGGAGCCTTCAGGGAGAAACCAAATACTTTGAATTGCTGGTTCCAACCAGTAACTTCAGTGGCAAAGATTAGGGTACTTCAAGTGAAATTTATCATTTATTTGAGAACTGAAACAAAGAAGGGAAGACAAGAATATCCATTGGTGCCATTCACCTCTCAGCGTCTGTGCTACATCTTCTTTTCATTTTTCAGAATATTGTGGGCTCCAGCTACTGTGGCACTAGCCTGCAGGCAGCTCCAGAGAGGCAGAAGGTAGACCCCAGACAAGCTGGTCTAAATCAGATGCTATGATAATCACAGTAGTCACAAGTTTAGCCAGCTCTACTAATCCAAAAATTAGCTGGAGTCGTCTGCTCCCACAGACTTTTTACTCCCACCCTTCAGGTCATTCTTCAGCTCTGAGGCCCCATCCTGTACTTTGGAGCTGGAGGCTGCCCTTTCACTTGCTTGTTGCACTATTCTCTGTAGAATCACTGTCTTCAAGCCTTCTTGCAGGCACTCAACAACTCCAGAAGGTCAACCACCTTTTCTTTCTTTTTCTTTTGTCATGCTCTTCTAGCATGCATACCAGCTTCTTAGGGAGCTGGGCTTGTTCAACCTGGAGAAGAGAAGGCTCAGGGGAGACCTTAGAGCAGACTTCCAGTACCTGAAGGGGGCTATAGCAGAGGTGGGGAGGGACTCTACCAGGAAGTGTAGTGACATTTAAATACAACAGGAGTAAACTCACATCTTTACAACTTCCTTTCTAGTGAAGCCTCTTTCCTCTCCAGTAAATGTACACCACTTTCCAGAAGCATCTCCCTTACGACTACATGAACTTCCAAATCTATCTTGGTATTTTCAGCTAGTGGAATATCAGTTATACTCTACTTCTGCAAATGAAGCAGTTGAATAAGCCTACAGTCAGCCTCTCACCAAAACATAAGATTTTTATTTGATTCGGCCTGATAGCAAGACAACATATTCTGTCAATGGTTGTCTTACTCCTTCCTGTTTCCTGTTTTCTTCAGAGAGTGTTCAGAATTTTACCAGTCCTCCCTGCTTTTTTTTGTTTTTTCTTGGAGAGGTTGTCAGCTGGCTCATTGTTACATGAAAATGCTCATAGATCAACACAGTGGTTTCCTCATCTTCCCAGTTGCAGAATCCAAACTATGTAAAGGTTTCACCCTAATACATGGAGTTCTTCAGAAATGCCTGGGGAGAGGAACATATTTGTCAGTAAGTGTCAGAAAAATTGAACTGTTTAAAATGCTCCAGCTACAGTGATTCCCTCCCCACCAAACCTTTGTCGTCTGGAATAACTTGAGAAGGATTTCCTGAGTTGCAGTTGATGAGACACCTCAGAAATACTGATACTGGGAGACAGGTTCAGGGAAAGCCACTATTGCAATTACTGCTGCAATCCATCAAGCTGTTGTATCACTCTCAGCCAGATTTGAGGTGATTTTGTTTTAGGACCATGAAACTATGTGCTTTCTTCATTCATTGAATACTCCTTTACTATAAAAGTAGCAAAATTGCCAGCATCCCTGTGCTAATGGCAACCTCTAGGGGGTTTCTTGCTTCTACATTCTCAAGGGTTTCTTTGCAAGACATCATTGTCTTGCATGAAGATGATCTACTACTTATGCATTAATTAGACCAGGAATTAGAGACTCTTTTTTCCCTTTTTCATAGAGGACATCTTGGGTTTCCCTCTAATTGAAACATAGACAAAAAAAGATACCAAACTGTTTTCTTTTCTCTGATGCAAACCCGAATATTATTTATTTTTTACCACTTGGTAAGATCAGTGTAACAGTTCAGCACATCCAGTTTCTATTCCCTACCTCCCTCCCCCCTCAAACAAAAGGGAGATAAATGTTCAAAAGCTTTATAAGGCATTACAAACCTTGGAGCAGCAGGGCAGGATTAAGAGATGGCCATGTTCTCAGAAGACTTCACGGAATTTTTTTAATGTCAAGTTTATTGCCTAATTCTCTTTTTATCATTATCCCCATTCAGTCCTTGAAGAAGCTTCTTGGGAGAGCATAAATGGCTACGAGAAAATGTCAAGTGCAAACTAAGGTTAAACTTGCCAAACTACGTCTTTGTCGGGATGTGGGCCTTGTTCACCCCATTGCAAATTAACCCTCCCTAGAACACAAGCCCCAAATACATCATGAAACTTGTGTAGCTAATAGTTAATATAAAACTAATGTACAGGTGCTGTTGTATAAATATACTTCAGTGTCTATACTGATCCTTATATACCACATTACAATAATAGACATCTGAGCATTTCTTGAGATGCTTTTTCTCTAAAGAAATACACTTTTGCTAGTAGAATGACTTTGTTCTGAGCCAACAGCACTTTTCCTCTAGTTCACAGAGATGTTTCGTTCATCCTTCCAATCCAGGGCAGCTTAGAGGCCCGTCTGTGATTCATCTCTATGAAATCAAAGGATCAGAGAATCGATTAGGATACTGTATTTTGCTGAAAGTTTCTCAGCTGTCTCTACTATTACTTACTAATGTTAATGAATATTTTCTGCTCTCATGCTTTAAATACGGCCAAACAGGACACTAATAAAGCTTACTGTAGTGAGATCTGTGATCTGTCAGGCTAGGAAAGCATCTGCATGACCCGGAGTCACGCAAACGGGATTTGTTTCCAGTGACTTCTGCAGTGGGCTCGTTATTCACCATGCAACCATAAGAACCAGGCTGGCTTTCAGACAGTACAATTTTGTAGGGCTTTGGGACGATACATTTCCATAGCACTTTTAGTAAGTTTTATATTGCCAAAAATGTCTCAGTCACAGCGCTTAAACACTACTTTCAGATACTGCTGCCACCGCTGGGAGAGCCTTCTGCTAGGAGTTCATTCCTGCTGTGTTAGAAAAAGGGATGAGAGAGAAGGAACTGTGTGCACTGGTACTTGCCTCTTTCGAGGAATAAATTCTTGGGTATCTGGCATGTAATTAAAGAATTGCAAAGCGTTTTTAAACTTTGGAGCTTTTCTGGACAGCTTTGGAAATGGATACAACAGAAGAATATATGAAGGGGCACAGTTGAATATGGTCTTGGATAATCTCCAGATTATTCAACGTAATTTAAGCCTTTAAAGGACAAAATGGGAGAACTCCAGCCACCGATTAGAGGATTTAAAACTAATTCTCGTGCAGTTGTCTCTAATGCTCTAGAATTCATGGGAAGATCTGTTTATATTAAGTTAATACCCCTCCCTCCCCGCATCTCCTCTTAAGTAGTACAGAAACTGGCAGTTGAAAGTCTCCGGTTTATACCTCAAATGGAATTTGCAGATTATGTGGAGATTATCTTATTCTCTGTCAGCTGTTCCGCCCCTAACATGAGTGCAAAATTTCTCAGAGGTGCTTGAAATGCTCTTTAACTTGCTGAAATAACTAATGTATTATAGATAGATACAGTTACGCAGTTTTCTTATGCTGGTTTGATATTAAAAGCTTCTTCTACTGAGGCTGTAGTGTGTTAAGGAGGAATTCAGCAGTCTTGTGCACATTGACCAGGAAAAGTAAGATATGTTTACATACAGCAGTCAACAGCTACAATACTTTGAGTTCTGCAGGCATTCATAAGGACTGTTTCGAGGGCTTGTTTCTAATGCACCCTGTATTTTGGTAAGATATAATAACAACTATATATTCTTTTGGTAAGATATAATAACAGCAACAGATAATACCAACTGTATTGTGTAAAAGGAACTGGGTATCTTAGACATAAAGTCAGGTTCTTAGTTTAATCACAAGATAATTTAGATGATTTTATTCCCCATTAGATCACTGTATTTGAAAAACATTTATTCACCCATAGGAAATACCAAGGTGACAGTGATGACAAATTGAAAAGTTCTGTAAAGTGTTTTTCCCTACCCGAACTTTAGCATCATCTCCACTTGAATGTTCATCTGGATGAAGCAGACAGCCCTTTAAAGCGATGAAATCCATTATGACAATCGAATCTCTCAAAACCAGTCAGGTTTTGGAGAGAGAAGGTGACATGGTCAGAAAGTGTGAAAGCTCTAAGGGCCCCCTCCATCCTAATGACCGTGCTGAAAGGTGGGGAGAGGCAGTAAGGGGGGTCTCAGCGGTGGAAGCTTCCCCCCCCTCAAGGAGTGTGTGGGAGGGGGCAGCAAAAGGGAAGGGTAGGGAAGCAGCTCTGGCTGAGCCCTATGGACATAGCCGGGTATCTCCCCAACATCACCTTCCCTTTGTGCTTACCACATGTACTGGTGGGAGGTGTCCCTGCCCAGAGCAGGGGGGGTGGAACTGGATGATCTTTTAGGTCCTTTCCAACTCTTAACTATTCCACAATTCTATGTTTTTATATAAGTATATATATAGACTGAACAAAAAATGCAGAGGATACCAAGCAGACTGTAGGAGACAGATTTCTTCCTAGAATGTGTGCCTGCTTCAGCATACTAAAGAGTGCAGCTTCTTTATCAATTCAAATACCATTTCTCATTCTCCACTGAAATCTTATCTGAATATTCTTCCATTCTGGAGATTTTACAGTTCACGCATCTCTGTATATATTAATTAAATATCTAATTTTCTAGTTGAGTCTGTGATTTGGATTGATATTCTGGCAGATTATTCACTATTGCCCTTTTGATTGGAAAGAATTAATTCATTCCTTGAAGAAGAGAATCATGTCTTCAATATGCATTTTTTAAAAGAAAATCTTATTTTAATGATCTGGGATTTGTGTTTTTTTTTCTTTCTGGTATCTCTCTATAATCAATCCTTTATCCCTTTTTACCCTTGGTGCATTGTTTTAGAAATTGAAAGGGTTTTCATAAAACAAAACTAAATCTCAAATGGGGAGGAAGGAAATCTCTTTGTGACATGAAGCTGTGGCATTTCTGTTCTTGTCAGGAGTCTCCAGGCACTCCAAATGAAGTGAAGTATCCACTTATTATTAGATGATGCTCGGTCTTCACACTGTGGTGTCCCCACAAGAGGCATTTGCGTTCTGTGCATTTTATCTGGGCAGTCAGGCACTGGTTAGAAGTAGCATTTCTACTGGAGAAATGTTTGTGCAGGGTTGTCATTCTGTTACCTCCCCCATTGCTTCTGCTGTTGCACAAGAGTTTGGGGTTTTTTTCCTCATCTGCTGCGTGACATTTTTTGATGAGATATCCATAGTGAAAGCTTGTCTGTGCACGCAACCATGCCTTGCTGTAGGACAGCTGATCACAGGCCTGGTTTTGAGACACCCTTTCGCTGCTCTTTCCCAGTGCTTCACAGTCTGATCAGCATTTGACATAAAACTAGGGACGGTTTCCCAGTGTTATGCCCCCCTACAAATGCATCTGTTGTGGTCCAATTCTCTAACTTCCCTGCCGGATGGCTGGGACGTGCCCCAGACAAGGGTCTGATCCGAGCCTCACTGGTTTCTAGAAGCTTCTTGCACAGGCCAAACAGCAGTCTTTTCAACAGGCTGCTTGGGTGCTTTTTGATGCTTGTGGAAACATCCACGTGAGCAGCCAGCCTCTGCCCCGGTACACTTCTTACAGAGGCAGCATACGCTCAATAGGATGGAGGCAGACAGTGCTTGAGAACTGTCCTGGCAGGATCTACAGGCAGTTGTGCAGCACATTTGTAAGCGTCAGCTGGGATGGTGCAGTGGAAAATAAACCGGTCTGCTCGTTTGGGATTAGAGATCCCAAGTTCCAGAATCAGCTTAAAATAACATCATGCCATCTGCCTTTGGATGGCTGGAAAACCCGCAGCGATAGCAAGACGATGGCAGTGGCAGCAGCAGCCTTCTGACTGCCCCAAAGCCACACACAGCCCCGTTTGGTCTGCACCCCAGAGACAGCTTGGTAAGCCTGCTGCAGTTCCAGTTGTGCTCTACACTGACAGGGTCATGGAGAGAAATTGTACCTAGACAGGATATTTAATAGCTATTTTTAATGAGTCCTTTAATGTTGTAAAGCTCAATTACTTTTTAAACTTCAAATCAGAAAGAATATTTCATTTCTGTTCTTCTCAGCATTCTGCAAGGGTAGAGATCCCTGGAGTTGGGTTTTTCTCACTCAGGACAGCAAAGGCATAAAGCTAACTTCTGTCTCACTGCCAAACATCTGTCTCTTTATGAGCTATACACGTACGTTATCAATACTCATTTGTTGGCTCTTTCATCTTCTTCTCATAGAAGGAACCTGGTTTACATAGTACTCTCCCCAGAGTGTCAGGCTCAAAAACAGTTCTTGGTTTACAGGAGCAAACCACATACTGGAGAGATGGGTGACACAGACTGATGGACTTTGCAGGAAGGACATGGATTTCTCCATCTACTTAACAAAAGTCTTTTCTTTAATTCTTCAAGGGTATATAACGATATTCCTTATTTCAAAGCTGTTCTTCGTGTTGAAATAATCTTTAGTGATTTCACCCCAGCACAAAATGCTGCCATGACAATCACAGGCTAAACACGTCTGAACGTGTCTCAAGTAATAGCAGTCCGTGCTTCAAACAGGATTGCTCTTGTCCTTGCATTTTGTCTCCCTTCAAATTTGTCCCCTGCGTATCAGGCTTATAGTTGACTTCTTAGCAAAATCCAAAGAGTTTCAATTTTACCATTTCCTTTTTTCTTCCCTTCCAATACCTGACCCTATTGCTGGCTGTCGTGGCTCACAGTTGAGCCAAACTGTTGTACAATTCACCTGGAGCGTTTACAGTCTTTTTCAAAGTTCAGCTCGAGGGAATTAATCTAAATCCTTGACAACATGGATGTTACAGAACAGCCTGGGCCTGGAAGGACCGTGCCTGTTTTGTTCCTGGCTGTCAAGTTGTGATGTGAGCTATTTTGACAAACTGAAAACAAATTGCATCTTGCTTTGGAGACGTGTACTGTTTCAACAGAAGCATGCTGTGTTTTAACAATCACAGCACTGCTGCAAAGCTCACCTGGATTCTGGTTTAATCAACTTGAAATCCATGTAGGCAGTAAGGAAATGGTGCTGGTTAAGAAGGGAATATTGTGGTCTTAAAACATTTTAAAAAACCAAAACAATTCAGTAAGAAACAGCAGAGTTCAGAAGCGAATTAGCTAATGGCTGATAGACTTTCTGAAGGAAGAAAGATCACAGAAGTACCTTCAGGGCACAGCTCTGGACAGTTTTAAATAGCTTTAAATATTAAAATCCTTTTAAAACAGCAGTGTTGTGTAAGTTGCTTGAGCAGTGTTGACCTTTGCCGATAGGCTTCCCTGCATGGACAGATAATCAGGCACGTCTTTCCATCAGGAGAGGTGGACTCCTCAAGACTGGGCATTCTGCTGCTGTGCTGGAAATGCCAGGATGCAAGAGGTTTGCCTCTGGTGCACTACTACAGCACAGAGGCAAAGAATAGCAAAGAAAAAGAAGTAATATAATGTTAGAGGATTGGACTGATCTATTTGAGCTCCTGAAACTTATGAAATTAAGTGTGTGTTTATAATGAGTCTGTGTTCTGTAACAGATGAAGGGTGCTGCTTTCCTTTTCTCTCTTGAAAAATCTGTCCTCTGACTTAATAGTAACCCATATTCAAAACACACCTGGACATGTTCCCATGCAACCTGCTCTAGGAGGACCTGCTTTTTGGGAGGGGGGTTGGACTAGATGATCTCTGGAGATCCCTTCCAAACCCCATAGCATTCTGTCATTCTGTGACGTGAAGGAAACTCGTAGTGCTTGTGAAGACAAAAGTCCACTCATCGATTGTCTGAAATTCAGTGATTTGCAGAACAGCAACTCGAGCTGGGGCTGCAGTGAGAGAACAAGGGGCTTCCTAGCAGGCAGCAAGACACTGACTTGCCATCCTTGCAGCAGACTTGTAGAAGTTCATTTTGGGGAGTAATTCTTGCCATTTGGATCACCGTGTCTCAGCAATTAAGATGTGTGTTTCCTTCCCAATTTGATCTGTCTTTGGTATTTGGAGTGTGCTGTTACTGACTGCTGCCAATGGTGTTAGCTGGGTAAAATAGGCCCTAACCCCCATGAAGTATTTCTTGAATTTGCTTACTTCAATAATTGTTATTTTCAGCTGTTGCTGATTAGATTATAATGAACACAGGCATGACAGTAAATCCCTTTTAGAGTCCTGATCAGTGCTTAAAAAGCAAAAACCAAGGTCTCCTCTATTTGTATCTGCCAAAAGGAAGTTGGGGCTGTATTGTAAAGGTTCCTGTTCTAGCAATGAGCCAGAACATTTAAAAGCCTTACAATAAATCCATGGTAACCTCTAATTGTTTTACTTTGTAAGTAAACTTACTTAACTCCCTAAAAAAAATAGAAAAGGGCAGATTAAAGCACAAATCCCTGTCCGTGCCCCCCCCCCC
>VZTM01025405.1:482588-537584 GCA_013400555.1 Jacana jacana
CCCAACCTGTGCTCTGCAGGATGGATTTTTCTAAGGGAGTGATTCACCAAGACACCAAATCCCCGTTCCTTTTTCTTTTTCTCCGCTGTAAGGTGAACGCTGTTTCTGTAGATTGCATCTCTGTCCTGATCTTTCTGCATTTATTATTCATGAGGTCTTTCAGATCACAAAATGGTGATGTGCAGAACCATCCGTCAGCCTCAGCAGGGACAGAGGGGGACTGCTCTAGCACCCACGGGTAGTCCTCTCCCCCACCTCACAGTGCAACTTGCTTTAAGAGAACAGCCCAGTGTGATGAGGGAAAATAAAAAAGAAACCAAGACACCTTAATGAAGAAGTAATTGCAGTTGCAGCCAAAAGATGTGCTCTTAATCTTGGCTATACTGTTCAGCCTCTTGAACCTTTGGAGCAGGAAAAAGAGCTAAATGCAAGTTCTGCCTTCTCTGCTGGATATACTGAATAGAAAGCATACATTGCCTGCAGCTCTAATATTTATGGCATTAGAAGACATTATTCATTCATGACATTGGAGGGTAGTCGATATCAGAGAAAAATCAAGAGGGTTTTTATATTTGTTCATTTTTGTCCCTTGCCTTAAGTATAAGATCTCCATATGTATGACCTCCCACTCAGTTACTTAAGAAGCAAATGCTACAGTAGTTCCTCCTTCCTCTTCACATCTTTGCCTAATTCATAAATCTCAGGAGAGAGAGGCAAGGTTTAGCACAGAAGCTTGAGTTTCATTTTAGTAACAGATCTGGAAATGGCTTTGTCTAACCTTTACATCTGGGTGAACTTTGAGCTCATGAAACCCCTCTGTTGGTTCCAAAAGCCTTCTTCTGTAGAACCTGTCTTCCAGAAAGGGAACCCAATTGGGGTTTGAAGTCATCCCCTCCTTGGGTAACCTCTTTCAACAGCTAGACTGGTACACCTTTAAAAATGGCAGAATTTATTTCCATAATGTGTTTGGCTTTTGCTGACAGATGCTGACTCTTCCTGTACCTTTCCTGGCTTGGCTGAGGAGTCTTGAGCTCTTTGTACCTTCTTAGATAGCTTCTAAAATTCTAAGCTTCAGATCCATGAGTTGCTCCCACTGAGCATGTGCTTTATTGACATTTATTGTGGATTCTTACTTCAATAATCCAGCATGCTAGAAAGGCAGATGTATCCTTCTAAAATGTAGTCCATTTATACCATTATTTATCTTGGCTGAACTCGTACTCAAAATCTGAAATTTGAAATTTATTTAAGGAAGCGTTTTATTAATTTATCTGAAGATGTTGTTTATTTACATACTCATTTATTTACATACTCATTTATTTACATACTCATTTATTTACATACTCATTGTAAATTCCTTTGTTACTAAGAGAATGCTATAATGTTTCTTCCACTTCTATAATGTTTCTTCCACTGCCAAAAGAAAAGCGGTATCATGGTAATTATCCAATAGTTAATGATCTCATTTTTTAACAAATTTCATTTTTTTTGAGAGAACTTCAGAACTCTGGTCTTCTGTTACTGCTCCAGTGCTTAAAGGTCTGTCGGGTGCTGTAAGGACAGTAATCTCTCCAGTTTACATCCAGGAGTTTTTAGAGAGCAGTAATGCACAGGTCCCAATATGCACGTGTGGTTTAGGTTCATTTTGGCACTTTTCCTCTGATCAAAAGGACCATCACGTCTTCATGATACCAGCACAGTCTCAGAGGTGTGCAACCTTGTTCTTTCAGATACCTGCTGTTCTTAAACCTCCACTTCCATCCATGGGTTTCTCCCTCTTGCTGCGGCTCGTTGTTTGCCTTGGGTTTTTTAAAGCACATACATCCCCTAATGAACATAATCAGGTTAGGATTGTGGGTCCCTAGGCAACCACCATCTTCCAGCCCGGTGATTAAGTCATCTTTATCCATCATAATGAAGTCTAAGCTATTCACCTTATGTCATAGACAGTAAAATTTTTAGGGGGAGGGGAAAAAAGGATAAAATTGTTTTCAGTTATCTGTTGATGCTTTCCCACTGGCTGCACGGGAATCAAGCATCCCGGGTTGAAGTCTCTTGGGAACGAGAATGAGTGAATTTCTTTCCACACGCAGCAGACACACCCCTCAACTGCTTTTCATGGACTTTATTAGCATACAGGTTAGAACACCTACACTATTAAGATCATGCTAGTTTGAGCTGTTCACCAAGAGAAACCCACCAGTGATGTGCTCCTTCCTTACTCTCTATCTCATACTGTCCTCAGCATCCTGCTGCCAGAAATTAACATTCCTGTCAAGCAGATTGTCTCTCAAGAATGTAATTATAAGTGTGAATTTTCCATTCCCTTTGTTTCTATCTCAGATTCTGAGCTTATGAATACAGGCAATTAAAAATTGATTCTGGCAGGGTCTTTTTCTACTAAATTATTACTTTATGCTTCCAAAGGGTGGAATAAATACCCTGCAGAGAGCGTCGCTCCTCTGCAGCTAAACTGCTTCCAGTACTTGGGCCAAGTCATTTCAACATTGCCTGAGGAATTCCAAATTACAGAGTGCCATGCTGAGACCTTTCTGCTCTCTCTTGAGCTCCTGAGTGCCTTCACTACCTGTGGCTGAACTGCTGCATGCCCAAATCGTGTGTTGTCCCTGCTACAGTTCTTACAGTTAGAGAATCCTCACTTACTAAGTATTTTTCCATTCGAAAAACAGGCAGGTCTTTGCATTACTTGTGGAGACAAGAGGGTGAGTTTTCTACGTTGAGGGCTCAGACTAGAGCAGGACATAGTGAGCCTGGGCAGAAACGGGACCCAATTTTATTACATCAATGCTGACTTGGTTCAGAGCAACCAAAGGTCAAAGACAGACCTCAGTAAAATGATGATGGAGGCTGGTTTACAGGGCCCAAAGTGCTACCTGCTCAGACATACATAGCTTGCTTGTACTGTCAATGTGAGTTCGGTTGATGAAAGTTAGGTGGGAGTGTTGATCTGCTTGAGGGCAGGGATGCTCTACAGAGGGACTTGGATTGACTGGATAGATGGGCTGATGTTAATGGCATGGCCTTCAACGAGACCAAGTGCCAGGTCCTGCACTTGGGCCACAACAACCCCATGGATGGCTACAGGTTTGGGAAAGTGTGGCTGGAGCTGCCTGACAGAAAAGGACCTGGGGGTGATGGTTGACAAAGGCTGAACATGAGCCAGCAGTGTGCCCAGGTGGCCAAGAAGGCCAATGGCATCCTGGCTTGCATAAAAAAATAGTGTGACCAGCAGAAGCAGGGAGGTGATTGTCCCCCTGTACTCAGCACTGGTGAGGCCACACCTTGAGTATTGTGTCCAGTTCTGGGCACCTCAACACAGGAGAGATATCGAGGTGCTGGAGCGAGTACAGAGGAGGGACACTGAGCTGGTGAAAGGCCTGGAGAATAAGGCTTATGCGGATCAATTGAGGGAGTTGGGATTGTTTAGTTTGAGGAAGAGGAGACTGAGGGGAGAGCTCATCACTCTCTACAACTGCTTGAAAGGACATTGTAAAGAGGTTGGTGCTGGTCTTTTCTCAAGGGCAATTAGTGATAGAACGAGAGGGAATGGCTTCAAGCTGCAGCAGGGTAGGGTTAGGCTGGACATTAGGAAAAAATTCTTCACAGAAAGAGTGGTCAGACCCTGGAATGGGTTGCCCAGGGAGGTGGTGGAGTCCCCATCCCTGATTGTGTTTCAGAGTAGATGAGATGTGGTGTTGAGGGATCTGGTGTAGGGGAGAACTTGTAGAGTAGGGATGATGGCTGGACTTGATGATCCCAAGGGTCTCTTCCAGCCAAAATGATGTCCCGTGTTGCGCTCCTGTGTAGTAAACCCAAATAGGAAAAAGCCCTTCAGTCAAGTGTTTGCTGCTGCTGCTCTTGTCTCTCAGGAAAGATCAGCCATGCAGAGTTTCTAGTCGAGCGTTGAGCGTGACAGAATTGTAATTATCCCATCATTTTGTGGTGGTTCTGTGAGGAAAGCACCCGCTGGTGCCTGCAGTGGTGTTGATGAAAGGCTGTGGCGAACACTTGCTGAGATAGGTCCTTACTGATACAGCACAAATAAGAGGGGAAGGAAATGCATCAAATCAGAATCAGAAGAGGGGACTTGTACATGAGTGCAGACACTTGCACTACTCCTTTCCCCCTCCCTCCCCCCCCAAAAAAAATATATAAAAAAATTAAAAGAAAGGACAAAAAACCCCATGGGCAGTACTGTGAGGGATCCAGTACTGCTTCTCTGAAAACAGGGAGAGGAGAAGCTGATGCTTTTCTTCTGGAATATATCTCAAACTGCTCTAAGCTGTTGCAGAGGTGGCCGTTTCTCCAGCAGTGAGAGCTGGGTGATTCAGCAGTGACCTGGTGAAAGTTTTGCTGGTTTGGACAATATAGAAACCTCCAGAACGGGGGCAGGATGCTGAAATTGTGAGTTGAATTGATACGGCTAAATGGAATAACATGCTCACTGAATCAAGATCTCAGGTGAGGCCCTGCTGGTGAGCACCATTATCTCTTGTCTGAATTCTGGAGACTGAGACTCTGGTCCCACGTTTCATCCATCCTGGTTCCTCCTAGATCATTTATTCCCATGATGGCATACTTTAGACTTTACTTGCTTGCTTCTGCTTCTCACTGGAGAAGCAGCTGAGCAGGCCCGTGTAATGATCTGTCCCCTGGCCAGGACAGGCTGTTGGCTGTAGCAATACTTCTGGTGTGAGTCAGTGCTGGCAGCCTCCTTCTCCCAGAGCTGTGCAGCATCTGCATCCACGCTGGTGCCCACACAAACCATGGGTCATGGGTAGCAGCGAGGTGTGTAGTGGGGAAGCAATGGCCAAGGCCAGCCACCCCGCATGAGCTGTAGCTTATGCTGCTGTTGACATCTTCAGAGTTTATGTCAATCCCCAAATTGTATCTGCTCCTTCTGCATTCTTCCCCTCCTCTCCAGCATGAGGGCCCCTTTGTCTGTTTGACAGCATGGGATGAGGTGAGGAAGGTGGTGGTGCATGGGTGATGGAACAGCAGTGAGGGGAGGAGGTAGTGCATGGGTGATGGAGCACTGATGAGAGGAGGAAGGTGAGTGGTGCTGCATGAGCCATGGAGCATTGGTAAGAGGAGGAAGGTGGTGGTGCATGGGTGATGGAACAGCAGTGAGGGGAGGAGGGAGGGCATGGGTGATGGAGCACTGATGAGAGGAGGAAGGGGAGGGGTGCTGCATGAGCCATGGAGCATTGGTAAGAGGAGGAAGGTGGTGGTGCATGGGCCATGGAGCAGCGGTGAGGGGAGGAAGGTGGTGGTGCGTGGGCCATGGAGCAGCAGTGAGGGGAGGAAGGTGGTGGTGTGTGGGCCATGGAGCAGCGGTGAGGGGAGGAAGGTGGTGGTGCATGGACCATGGAGAGCAGTGGTGAGGGGAGGAGGTGGTTCATGGGTGATGGAGCAGCAGTGAGGGGAGGAAGGTGGTGTGGTGCAGCTGGGAGAGGAGAGAGCAAGCAGGCACTTGTCAGTCTGAAGAAGGGAGAGAAGGAAGAGGGGGCCTAAGGATCTCTGTGTTAATAGATGGCTTTTGTGCTGGGAATTGGCTCTTTGATCCCCGGTGCCCTCTGGGCAGGTTGAGGTCTCTATTATGTCACATGAAAACGGAACAAGTGAAGTTGTCTCAGTAATTTTAACTATTGGAGGTTCTTCTTTGGCTTCCCACACCCTCGTATGCAAGTAAATTAAAAGCAGAAGTATCTGAACTGTACCTTTTAAAACTCATCATATACCACAATAACCTTCAGCTATTTAAAAAGGAATGAATGAATGAATAAATAAATAAGCTACCTAGCTGCCTTCTGGCAGAAAACGGCTTCTTACCAGCACCGGCTCTTGCTGCTCAGATGCTCAGCACCATCTTCTACAAAGACGATTTCAAACCTTTCATTCCCTTTTAGCGCTAAAAAAACCCTAAAAATCCACCAAAAACCTNGCCATGGAGCAGCGGTGAGGAGAGGAAGGTGGTGGTGCGTGGGCCATGGAGCAGCAGTGAGGGGAGGAAGGTGGTGGTGCATGGGCCATGGAGCAGCGGTGAGGAGAGGAAGGTGGTGGTGCGTGGGCCATGGAGCAGCAGTGAGGGGAGGAAGGTGGTGGTGCATGGGCCATGGAGCAGCGGTGAGGAGAGGAAGGTGGTGGTGCGTGGGCCATGGAGCAGCAGTGAGGGGAGGAAGGTGGTGTGGTGCAGCTGGGAGAGGAGAGAGCAAGCAGGCACTTGTCAGTCTGAAGAAGGGAGAGAAGGAAGAGGTGGTCTAAGGATCTCTGTGTTAATAGATGGCTTTTGTGCTGGGAATTGGCTCTTTGATCCCCGGTGCCCTCTGGGCAGGTTGAGGTCTCTATTATGTCACATGAAAACGGAACAAGTGAAGTTGTCTCAGTAATTTTAACTATTGGAGGTTCTTCTTTGGCTTCCCACACCCTCGTATGCAAGTAAATTAAAAGCAGAAGTATCTGAACTGTACCTTTTAAAACTCATCATATACCACAATAACCTTCAGCTATTTAAAAAGGAATGAATGAATGAATAAATAAATAAGCTACCTAGCTGCCTTCTGGCAGAAAACGGCTTCTTACCAGCACCGGCTCTTGCTGCTCAGATGCTCAGCACCATCTTCTACAAAGACGATTTCAAACCTTTCATTCCCTTTTAGCGCTAAAAAAACCCTAAAAATCCACCAAAAACCTCACCCCAACCCAAGCGAAAAGCAACAAACCCGAACGGTTGCGGGGAGAGAAAGGCAAATGGGGTGGCCGAGCCGGATCTGCGCCTTTCCCCCCAGCCCTGCGGGGCAGCTTGCGGCTTTGGCCCCCGCGGCGACACCTTCCCCGCAGCGGCGTCACCGGGGCTGCAAACCCGCCATCGGCTCCTCCGCTCCCCGCCCACTCCCCCGCCGGATCCAGCCCGTGTATTCCCGCCTCCGCCCCCGGCGTGGCGTTCCCGCAGCAAGCGGGGCGGGGGGAACCTGCGCTCGGCTCGGCTCGGCTCCGCGTTGTCCGCCCGCTCCCCACCGCACCCCGCCGTGCGGAGCGGGCAGGGCCGGAAAGGCGGCAGGTAGGATCTATGGGGAGGGTTGGCCAAGGGAGGGGAAGGGCTCGCCCTACCAGGCGGAGGACACGGCACCCCGCGGGGCTGCTCCTGCCGGGACACCCCAGGCGGGGCTCGGGACACAGGTATGATGAGCTGGCGCCAGTTCTCAGCCTGGGCAGACGGGGTCCGGATGACCCGCGGCGGAGACCTCTACCTGGGGGGACACGGGGTGGGGACGGCACTGCTGCCTGCCCCCTGCAAACGAGATAGGTGATGGTAAGGTAGGGTCTTCTGCCAGAAGAAAGTTTCGATGGGTCAGGCATCTGGGACACCCTTCTGGCATTGGGGGTTGCCCACCTTGCCTTACAGGCTCTCTCTGTGCAGGGGTTTCAATGTAACCAGGGAACTGGGAGGGAAGAGAG
The DNA here is from genome assembly GCA_013400555.1 of Jacana jacana. Lineage (NCBI taxonomy): Eukaryota > Metazoa > Chordata > Aves > Charadriiformes > Jacanidae > Jacana > Jacana jacana. Next base: position 490,068 of record VZTM01025405.1, read on the forward strand.
AGGGGGCTGCTCAAAGGGAGGAAGAAGGGCCACCTGATTTCGATCATCTTCTGAGGCTAATGCTGTGACCCACCTGTAAGTTTTTTGTTCATTTTTATACAAAGTGGTTGGAAAAGAAGCAAGTTAATAAGCAGTCCTGTTAGACATGTCTGCTTTGTGACCTAGCCGGTGCAACGCTGTGTTGTATCTACTACAGGATTTAAGGAAAAAGCGAGTGGCAGTATTTCTTGTCAGTATAGCCTCTTGAACTAACTTAATGTACTGTTGTGATGTATCTCTGCGTTAGAGCAAGCGTAAGGAGAGGCTGAAATTCTAATCTTTTTTTACATTTATTCTTATTGCAGCTTGGTCAGAGGTTTTTTCCCTGTCCCTCCAAAGAAATCCATTAGGTTTGAGATTAGAAACACCTGAAGCTGGGTTTCAGTATTTGGGTGGGGGCACTTTGTTAACAAAACCATCATACTGCAAATGGCATTGTACCCTTAGACTCTGCTCCTGGATGTAATTATCATCATCATCATCAAGCCTGTTGGTAGCCCACAGTTGGGTTTAGGTCAGCTGGAGGAGTTCGGCTTACACTGTCTAATGAGATGAAAAGGTGATGGGTGAGTTAGTTCTTGCGTCTTGCCTTCTCCTGTTCTTCCATCATCCCTCCATACTCCCAGCTCTGTCTTTTTGTCTAAATGTCTGTTATGTTACCCACTGAATAAGGCTCTGGCTGAGCAAATCATAGAAATTGCAGAAATATGCACACTGAGGATGCCAGGCATGTAGTATTCTGCACCTCATCTGAAAAGCAATAAGGCTCTCTGGTTAGGCTACGTATACAACCCGAGGTTAACAGGACTGGAAAAGGAAGCATGCTCCCTTTTTTCCTCCTGGAGTGCAGTTTGTTTGCTGCCATCAAACCACACTTTCTTCTTTCATCCCCAGTGTATCTGTGCAACAAGGGAGCGGGTTTTGGTTTCCAGATCAGGGTGTAATGCTTTTACATTTCATTCTTTATGGAATCGTGGCTTTGACTGCCTGGAGGTGGAGAGGGTCTTCTGCAGGGCTTTACTGCTCTGACTAAAGTGCAGGAAGGCTTCTTCTAAGCCAGTGGTGGAGGAACACTCTTTTTAGGTGATGCAGTCGGTCTGCAGTCCTACCATGGTGGAGGTGAGAAGCGCCTTCCACATTGTAGGAAGTTCAGACACCCGGCTACCTTGCCAGGCATTGAAATGAGCTGCAGGAGGTTGGTGGTCCCAGAGTGAGTGGTTCAGCACTGGAGCTTGCTTGGGGTGGGATGTCATGGAGGCCAGAAGTAATAGTGGTTTCTGAAAAGGTTGGACACCTTCACAGGAGACAGTTCTGCCAGTAGGTAAATATAAAAGGTGAGATGCAGACATCATCTCGGAAAGGTTTAAAGCCTGTGTTTGTGAGAAGCTGAGGAGGTATTCTGGGAGAGGATGATTTTCTCTGCTCCGTGCTGTTAGACTATTTTTGAACCATCTACTATCAGTCACCTGTTCTTTGAAGAGAGAACAATGAACTAGATAAGTCAATCTGTCTAAAGTGGCTGTTAAATTTTTATGATAATTTGACATTGTGCATCAAATAGCAGTACATTTCAGGAGCGAATTTATTGCACATAAGCATGTTCCAGCAGAGGAAATACAAAGGAGTGTTTCACATGTGCATGCTTGCAACAAAGAAAAGAAGCAAAAGCCTTTAGTGTTTCTTGGATTGACCCCATCATTGACTTTGAGACGTAATAGAGACTGTTCAAGTACAAATTGCTCAGCCTCAAATTATGAAGCATACAATACTGGGGGGGGGGAAAGGCATAATAGAAATTGCTTCTAAGAAATGAAATTGATTGTGGGTTTTTTTTTCCTGCAGTATTTGTATTGTATATGTACTGTCCTACAGTATTTTTCCAATTGTTAAAAGAAATGGTATTTTTCAGTGCTACATTATAGATTGGTATTGTCTATACAAAAAGTGGATGTTTTGCTCTGAGAAAAAAAAAAAAAAACAAATTCTGAATGAATAAGTAAAGCAAACAGAAGGAATACGTTGGAAGAAAAGTGACCTATGAAGTTGTACCATTCTCGTCCTTGCTGGCATTCTGCTTTTTGTTTGCTTGCTATTTTTCAGGCTTTTGATAACTGAATTAAAATTACCACTGCTTAGAGAGGTCATTGCTGGTTCAGAATGTGCCAGCATGCAAAAAAAGTCAGTTCCCCACAAAGCTTTTAGTTATATATCAGATTGGGCTGAATTCCAACACTGTAGGTGCAATAGCCATGGATTTATTTTAAATTAAATAAATAAGAAAAATTGTGTGGGGCTGATTAAGAAGTTTTCTCTTTATGATACTAACTTCCCTAACAGTGGTTTCTTAACAAAGAGATCCTTATCTTTATAATGCAAAGTAAAAAACCCAAAACTTTTAAGAGTACTGAAGGTTAATATGAGGCATAGATGAATAAAAAGAATACGTTACTAAAAAACTCATCTCCCAGTTTTAGTTTCATACCATCGGTTTTCTTCAAAGGGTTATTCTAGCTTTGCCACCCTGTCCCAGTAAGGTAAGCAAGAGAGGAAGGAGGCAAAAGAGAGAATTTCAGCCTGCCCACCCTTTGATGAGACTGCAGTTTTATGAAGATATTTGAGGCTGGTGATAGAGAACGAAGGGTAGTATGAGGATATTTGCAAATAATCATAGGAGGGTACCCATTAAACCACAAGCTAATAATCAGACTGCAATTATATTAAGTTAATGTAGTTTTAACGAAGGCAGAGTGTAACTAGATGTGTTGGAGTTTGGCCAAGACACGTGACATTTGGCTACAGGCTGCGAGAGTCTAACTTGCTTATTGATTTCTTTTCTGGCCCGTGAAGCATTCACTGAGTTACGGTTCAGACACAAAAGCACATTTTAGGCAAACCATGTGAATGAAACGGTGTGTTTCTTCTGCCTAGTGACACCACCTCTATCTATTTTCCATCCTTCTCTAGGAGTTGTGAAAGATGCTGTGATGATTATTTATCCTGAGCATAAATTAGAATGGGGGATATAAATCTTGCCGGAATACAGCGTCCCAGCTAATTCTGAGGAGGTTTTGTCTGTGGTAACACTTAATTTTTTCAGGGTGATATCTATGATGATAAAATTACTCAGTTATTTTGTGGTTTCAGATTTGTGTGTTGCATGTGGGGTTTTTCCAAGCAATTCTGGCTCTGTAGTTTTTCTCCTCCCCCATCATCTGCTTCCTCTCACTGTCAGAGCCTGCCTGCAGACAAAAGGTAGATGAAACATTGAATTCTTTGTTGTGGATGAAGCGCCTGGTGGTGGCTCTCCTTCTGCTGCCCTCCACCCCTGATCCCATTGCTGGGGCATTATGAGAGGAGGATAAAGGATGAGGTAGAAAGGAAAAATCATTGTTCTTCGGTGAGATAACTGTTAGGCAGTTTTGCCTTGAAAACTGCTGATGTCTGCAGCCTGGGTTACATCACTGGATACTGAGCTCTTTGCTCATCAGTCAGAAGATTTCCATTAGCCCTCGGGAGGGTTTGTGGTCGAGGTACGTGGTCCAGCCTGACTGAGCAATGTGAGTGTGTCCCCTTCTGTCAGCTCGGGCTGTCCTCTAGTTGGATGTCCTTCATGTTTAGATCTCCTTATAGTTCTGACTCCTGCTTCAAATGACAGGCTGAGCTTTTCACCACTGGTACTTGGGGAGCATGGCTAGTTGTCTAGAGGAGAAAGAAAATGTTAGGCGAGTTTACAAAATGACTATGTTATCACTCGCAGTTGGTTACAAAGGGTAACACACAGTGAGGTCACTCTTCCTTCAAAGCCATGGGGTTTCCCCATCTGGGGATGTCAGCCTGACCTCAGTACCGGGGAAGATCGTGGAGAGGATCATCTTGAGTGAGCTCTCATGGGAAGTCCAGGGCAGCCAAGGGAGCAGGGCCAGCCAGCATGGGTTCGTGAAAAGAACATCCTGCTTAACCAACCTGATCTCTTTCTATGGCCATGTGACCCACTTTCTGGATGGGGGGAAGGCTGTAGACATTGTTTCCCTGGACTTTGGTACGGCCTTTGACACCATTTCCCACAGCATTGTCCTGAAGAAGCTGGCAAACGAGGGCCTAGACAAGTGCACTCTCCACTGGGTAAAAAACTGGCTGGATAGCCATGCCCAGAGAGTTGTGATAATGGGGCGTAATCTTGGTGGCTGGTCACCAGTGGTGTCCCTCAGGGTTCAGTTTTGGGGCCAGCCTTGTTTAATGTCTTTATCAATGATTTCGATGAGGGGATCGAGTGCGCCCTCAGTGAGTTTACAGACACCAAATTAGGTGGGAGTGTTGATCTGCTTGCAGATAGGTCCCTCTGCTTACAGAGGGACCCGGACAGGTTGGATCAGTGGACCAAGGCCAATTGTATGAGGCTCAGTAAGGGCAAGTGCAAGGTCCTGGATTTCGGTCACTCCAACCCCAGGCAGCTCTACAGGCTTGAGGAAGAGTGGCTGAAGCTGCCTGGCAGAAAAGGACTTGGGGGTGTTGGTGGACAGCCAGCTTAACCTGAGCCAGCAGAATGCTAGTAGCCAAGAAGGCCACTGACATTCTGGCCTGGATCAGGAACAGCATGGCCAGCAGGAGTAGGCAAGTGATGGTGCCCCTGTACTGGGCCCTGGTGAGTCCTTACCTCCAGTGCTGTGTTCAGTTCTGGGCCCCAGACATTGAAGGAAGTTGAAGGGCATTGAAGTGCGGGAACGTGTCCAGAGGAGAGCCACCAAGCTGGTGAGGGGTCTGGAGAACAAGTCCTGTGAGGTGAGGCTGAGGGAACTGGGGATGTTCAGTTTGGAGAAGAGGAGGCTGAGGGGAGACCTCCTTGCCCTCTACAACTCCCTATAAGGAGGTTGTAGAGAGGTGGATGTTGGCTTCTTCTCCCAAGGGAATAATGATAGGACCAGAGGAAATAGTCTGGAGTTGCAGCAGGGGAGGTTCACATTAGGTATTGGGAAGAATGACTTGACTGCCAGAGTGGTCAGGCACTGGAACGGCCTGCTGGTGGAGTCACCACCCCCGGAGGGATTTAAGAAACATGTAGATGTGGCACTTTGGGACATGCTGTAGTGGCCGAGATTGTAGGAGGGTTTTGTGTGTGTATGGTTGGACTTGGTGATCTCAGAGATCCTTTTCCACCATGAAGATTCTGTGGGTTTGGTCCCACTGGCACAGAGCTCACTGTTGGCTCCCATTGAGGTTCTGCCCCCAGGTGAATGCTTCTCAGGGACCACTCCTCAGTGGGAATATTTGGAGACTTCTGCCAACATCAAGACTTCCAAGTTATGTCTGCTTGTTAGGCATCATTTATTGGCATCAGAAGGGTCTCTAGAAACTTGGTATTTCTTCTCTTTTGCCCTGATTTTGTATCGTTCCATTACCCTTGGGAAAGCTTTCTTGTTTTATGAGTGGAAATGTGCCATACAATCCGTGCCTCCATTAGTGACCTTTCCAAAGTCAGAGAAATAACTATTTTGTGTTATTCTCACATTGAAAAGCAATGCCCATACCTTTTTTCCCTGAGCTCTCAAAACATCTCAAGTGAGACCCATCTGGGGGAATTCTCTATGTCCTGCTGAGAGGCAAGGGGGAGAGTTTGGCATGTCTGAAGTGACCGACTCAAGGTTACACAGTGACTTGGTAGCAAAATTGTGAAGAATAATACTTGTTTCCTTGAATGAGTGATGCTCACTTTTACTGTTGCCCTTAGTTTTGTGGAGTTTTATGGGGCAATTAGGAAGCGTCACTTAATTCCCTGTTCATTAAAAGGCAGTGTGAATTCCTAAACAATAACTGGTGTTGGCTACATGTGAAATCTTAAAGTGGAAAATTTCAGGGAATCGTACATCCAGTATGAAATCTTGAAACTTTCATTAACTGTACCATCAATACAGGGGAAAAAAAACTAAACCAAAAAAACAAGCTATTGTTGTCAAACCCTCCTCATTGTGGCAATGATGGTTGGACTCGATGATCCCAAGGGTCTCTTCCAACCAAAACGATTCCATGATTCTAATGTGAAACCAGGCTGCTGTCAAATCACACCTCCATTTCGCAGCATTCTTCCCAGCCCCTTTTTTTGAGTGAGGAGCTGCAGTCTGGCACCAGCCTTTATTATTTCTGCAATAATGGGGCTCTGATGGGAGTACAGTTCACAGCGAGGATTTACTATCTGCGTTACAGCATGACCTGCAAGCTGCGGCCCCTCTGCCAGAGGCTGGGTTTTGGACCCGCTCCAGGCCCACGGTGCAGCTTTCAGGCCAGCTCAGGTTCTCTAATCCTGCGTGTTTTTCACCAGGTTCAGTCATTTCCAGCTGGCATGGAACCTATCAGAAAAGTTTAATGAAGAGATTGCCTTTGTTTCGGCAATGCTGAGAAAGCTGCTGCAGCAACCGAGACACACACAAAGCTGTTAACAGTCTTTAGAAGTAATTTTTCTTACCCTGCCCTGGGGATAAGGGCATTTCTTCAGTGTCAGAAGCAAAGGAAAGCACTGTGTGTTTGCTATGCGCTGCTGGGTTAACCTTACTTCCCCTGGTTTCTGGCATGGTGCTTCATACACCACAAATAGCATCTTCTCCGTGTATCAGTGGGTGGCCAGGGAGTTTGTCAGTCTAGACATGAACTGTCTAAACAAAACGATTCCATACAAGCTAGAGTTTCTTATAAAGGAAAACCATAAAAGTTGCAATAAGTAACGTGAAGCTAGAAAGAAAAAATGAGAATAGCCACGGAAGGATCCCATCACAGGATAGGGCCATACTGTGGGCAGTACCTGAAGGTTCTGGGAAGCAACCAGGTGTGGACATGTCTGAAGGTACCTGACTTAGGGATCTGATCAGGGCTCTAGGGTAAAAGGGACAGAAAGTCTCTCACACCATGTGCCAAAGAGGGAGTGGCAGGATGGACGTCCCAGCATTTGCACTTCGGTCCCATGATGTTCGAGTCCCTCTTGTCAGCAGCCGCTCGCCCCATCGCTGTCCCCAACACCCCTAGAACAAGTTCTCTATACATGAGCCTCATGTTCTGCTGGTACGAGTGTCTGCAGAGCCGTGTGTGCAGGCTCAGGTTTGAGTATGGAGGGAATACAGTTCCTCGTGTTTCGTACTCCCTTTGTACCGCTTACTGTGCTGCTGCAGAGACCCAGGGTAAGAGCCAAGGAAGTTTGAGCACCATGGGAAGTATTTGCAGCATCTTACTTCAATGCCTGCATGTTCTTAGTGGGTTTACATGAATTGCAGGTCATTAAACACTGTTCTGGGAGTTTGGCTTCTTTGCTTTGTGCTGCAGGTGTTTAGTGTATCTGATTCCATAGAATCATGGAATTGTCTAGGTTGGAAGGGACCTTTAAGATCACCTAGTCAAACCATCTGCTCTGATAAAACCCAGCACTAAACCCTGTCTCTAAGCGCTATGTCAACCTGTCTTTTCAATACCTCCAGGGATGGTGCCTCAACCCCTTCCCTGGGCAGCCCATTCCAAGGCTTAAGAACCCTTTCCATGTAAATATTACTCCTGATATCCAATCTAAACCTCCTCTGGCACAACTTTGAGGTCTTTTTCACTTGTCCATACCTGATAACTACACGGTTAAGTGGTATTAATATGCTTTTTTTTTTTAACCAAAGTTGATGATCTTAGGACAAAGAAGATATTAACAGCCAGTAAGGAAGCAGGGGCCTGATCTTCATACTGGAGGATGTTGATCAGAAGACCCAGGCGATGCGTCAGGACGCAATTTTCCCTTTGTCTGTTGTTACCCTCCTTTTGGCTGCACAGTAGATGTTCCTGACATGGACTTTTCAGCCCCGTGGCTTTGGTGTAGCAGGTATATACCACGCCAAGTAGGTTCTCCCTATGGCTGTATGTGATCCAAGCTAAGTTAGTTATTCTCTCACTTCTTTTTTACACCACACCAGTACTCGGGTATCCGAGTATGTCAGGGTTTGATGCTGCATTGAACCGCTCCATCTCGACATCAAATACTGCAAATAAGAGAAAGTGCTTTAGTAATCTCAGTGGACTGTGACTTCTTGAAATCAATAGCTTGCTTTCAGCAGAGTTTAAACAGCTTTCTATTATGTGGAGCCTGATGCAGTAACACAGAGACGCTTGAGATGCCGGTTGGGCTGATCTTTGAGCAGCGGGTAATGTAACAAGGTATTTTTCTGAGTACAGGGGACACGAGAACACATGGTGCTTTATTTCAAAGAGAAAATCTATCGCTACGCTTGACCCAAAAGCAATTAGCGGTTCATTTAGTTGAATCAGTGAATTCACCTGTGCAGTCTATTAAAATACTATATAGAGATAATTTAGGCTCGATTTAGTAGAGCTAGCTGAAGGGTTATAGAGATTTATAAAGGATTATCATCTGTCTACACGCTGAGTGGATGCTTAATCTTAAGTGAAGTAGCAGCGCGTCCTGGTGGTTCAGCCAGAAATACTGCCCTGTGCCAAAGCTGGACTTCTCCTACTGCTGATATGGCTACTGTCCAGAAGCATTAAGCTGTCATATTTCTGGGTGCAAACGGGCACATATAAATAGGTCATTGTCCTAAATCCAAACAGCTGGATTTTTCATCGTTCTCAAAGCAGAACTCGAATGGTGTCTGGCAATCTGCAGTAAATTGAGCTGAAAGGGCTTTGGTTGTGCTGCTGAGACTTTCCTTTGTTTAAAGGGCGTCTTTTGTCACAACCAAAATCATTTCACTTCTCTCTGTCCTGCCATGTGCTACTTCGGGCAGAGCTGTCCCGCTGTCGAGGAAGAAAGAAGAGCTAGATGGGTGTAACATTTCCTGAGAGCATTGCTCTGCTAAAAGTACCTTAACTATGTATTATTTCTCCTTTGAAGGGCATCACTGGAAAATTCCAAGGGAATTCATAACAGGATATTTATTACCTACATTGTTGTGCACCCACAATCTGTACTTCAAGTTCTGTTACATTTCCTTCCTAATGGAACATAATTCACAGTAAATAGATGCCTTGATCCTCTCTGTATGCATTGAACACTATGCAGGGTTCAGAATTTATTGTAACTTTCTGTATTGATCTGCATTTCAGAGCCCTGTAAGGGAAAAAAATGGGCAGATGAGCTAGAATAGAAAAGATACTCAGCAAAGATATTAATAGAATTATAGAATGGTTAGAATCGGAAGGGACCTTAAAGATTGTCTGGTTCCAGTCCCCTGCCCTGGGCAGGGACACCTCCCACCAGACCAGGTTGTTCCAAGCCCCATCCAGCCTGGCCTTGAACCCCTCCAGGGATTGGGAAGCCACAGCTTCTCTGGGCAACCTGTTCCAGTGCCTCACCGCCCTCACAGTGAATAATTTCTTCCTGGTATCTCATCTCAATCTCCCCTCTTCCAATTTAAAGCCGTTACCCCTTGTCCTGCCACTCCACTCTCTGACGAAGAGTCCCTCCCCACCTCTGCTATAGCCCCCTTCAGGTACTGGAAGGCTGCTCTAAGGTCTTCCCAGAGCCTCCTCTTCTCCAGGCTGAACAACCTCAGCTCCCTCAGCCTGTCTTCATAGCAGAGGTGCTCCAGCCCTCTGATCATCTTTGTGGCCCTCTGCTGGACCCATTCCAACAGGTCCATGTCCTTTCTATTCACATTCATATTCAGCACGTGTTTAACAAAAACTGGTGGTTTGGGTTTACTAAGATTGGCAGTGGGAGTGTTTTGCTCTTTCATGTCGAACTCCTCTCCCTCTTTCCGAGCTCAGTGAGAAGCACAGGCCAAGTCTGTCTTTCCTGGTGTGGCACGATGATGGCACCATGCTGTGCTGCACTGTGTGGCTTCCTGCTGCAGAACCTCGTGTACTTGGGATCCTCACCTGGGGAGGATTTCATAAATAGAAAGCATTTCTGTTTCATCTGTCACAAACCCGCTCAGGGCTGTGGACCCAATTGCATCTTCTGCTAAAGCAGGCTGTCATTGTTCTCTAGTCTTTCTAAGTGATGCTACAAGAATGTCTAAAACATAAATGGTAGAATTAAGTGGAGCTGGACCTCTCCAGCAGGGGTATCACCTATTGTGCTATTAGAAGCACCAGGGCCCTTTGAGATTCTCTGGAAATCTTTTACCAGTAGAAATGGAAAACGGAGAAGGGAGAGAAAAGGTAGATAAAAATGCTATTTGGCCAAGTGTCTGCTGCTGCAAGTAGCTCGCTGGATGCACACTGACTGGGTCAACTTTGGTAATAATCTGAACCAACCTGTTTATTTGTTTCTCCTGTAATGGTGCCTAGGCAGGAGCTCCAACTCTCCATCTACAGCTAATGTATTAAGGGCAAAAATTCTTAAAAATCAGAGGAGCTAATTACACTGATTAGTATTGTTATGTGCTATATATACATTTGTTACTTATACCCAGATCCAGCCCCAGTTTTTTCCTCTATACAATTTATTTGGGCTGGTTTTGTTTTACAGTCATAGAATAATGAATTTCAACTTGCTGTGGACTCATTAATTATTCCTTGTGTCATAAGCATGCTTGAAAATAGATGCTCTTCACATCTTTTCATCTAGGTGTAAAAGAGCTGCTCCAGTAGTAGCTCATAATTTCCAGCAGAGAAATAGCAGTATTTTAATCACTCTGTGCCACCTGTCTGCCATAGCTGTGGGAAAGCAAAACAAGTAACTGAGGAGGAAAGTTCTGCATCTTTTCGCTGTCAAAGAAATAACAAAACCGAAGTAACAAGTCATTGCTGTTTAAGTGTATCTTCAGTGAATGATAACACACAAGGCATGGGGCAACCTCTGTGAGGCTCTTGGCATAGTGCTCACTAGCTAGAGACATTTTATAAACGGAGTTGTATAATTATCATGTGAACATTTAGCTTTAGGGAGTTAGATATTGCAGGGCATCTGGGCTAGAATGGGTTCCCCTGTGAACAGTCTCTGTCTTGGAATGATGGTCTTCAGCAGGTTATACAGTCGAAAGAGCAAATGGTTAAAAACCAGCTGAAGTTGAAGAGGGTCTTTAAGTGGTGGTTTTGGAAGTCTTTCATTACAGAAATGCTTGCGGGTAGGGTGCCAGCAGAAGATTGCTGCGTCAGATCTCAGAGCAATAATACTAATGTTGCAATTAGGTAATGATAATACTGTATGCTATAATACTTATATGACTATATAATTCTTTATATACTTACATGACTTTGCACTAGCTCATGTGCTGAAAATCAGAACAACCCTAAATGGTTGCATTGTGCATTTCCCCTTATTTTCAATAATGGGATTGTCATCTTTGCTTCCCCCCCACTCTTTGTCATAGGGAGAAAACTGAATTTTAGCCATGCCAACAAAGGCATATTTCATTATAGAATCATTACACTCTCCAGGGTCTGGTCTGTAGCAAGTTCCAAACACACAGGGACGCAAAGTAGAATGACAATGGACTGACACTAGAGAGTACCGGTGTGTCGAGCCCCATGGGACGCACACGGGGAGGAATACCTTCACAGTCACAGAGGACAGTCCATCTTGCTTTAGCTCGGACGTGCTGCGAGCTGGCGGTGCATTTGCATGAGGTGACTTGCACAACCATCATTTGTGGAATATTGTAAACAAAAAATACAGGTATTCAGCAAGGTGCCCTGTTTGGGGGGGGGTGTGGAGGGTGGAGGGGTGTTGAGGTATTTTCCTTCATTTCTTTCAGGTCCTAGTATTCATCGCTTATTATTCATGAAGTTAGAGAAGAATGGTGCTGAAGCTGCTTAAGCAGCACAATTGTATTCATGGACTTTTGTCCTTGTCATTTAGGATTGTGAGTGGGAAGCTATTAGCATTCCTGCATGAAGTTCCACAGAATATGTAAAAATGTAAATTAAAGGTAGTCTCTAACTGTTACTGACAATGGTTACGGTGTTTAAAGAGAAATGTGGTCTTTTAATTGTTTCTTAGATTTTAAGGATTACTCAAAATTGTGGCTGTTCACTATACCATGAATATTTTATTGAAGTGACTGGATGTCATGGTCAGACAGGAACCTTGTCTGAGTGATACGGCCTACAAGTAGCATTCAAATGTGTGAACTCTGCCTTTTGTGTGGGTTCTCTACCAACTATGGGAAGTGTGCATGCATGTCTCAGTTTTTTGGACTTAATATCAAATTTTTCAAGGAGATCATGCTAACTGCTTGGTCCAAACCACTTTCTTAAAGGAGAGCTGGAGGAAGGACTTGCGTGACCAATATGGTTTAATTTAACGTATTTAAGCTAATCTCTCGCTAACTCCTGAGCGTGCTTCCACTTTGTCACAGGTGACAGTCTCTGTACACTGGCAGCTTGTGAAATGAGGCTATAATGCTGACAGAGGAGGGCTAAGCACTAGCAGGGAAAGGAGGATGCTCTCAAACCAGAAGGAAAAGGGAAAATGGGAGGTAGAGGTAGAACAAATCTGTAACTGTACAGGGGATTGCGTAAGGATCTAACACTAGTAATGGGAGTGAAGGGGGGTAGTCCTAGCCCACAGAGAGCACAAGGGTGAAGGAAGGGGCATCTCTCACAACACCTGGTGATGACTGTCCCTCTACCTGCTCTTTTGCCACCTTTTTTGGGGGAAGGGACTTTTTTCCTGGTCTCTTGTTCTCTGATGACTCCTTCATGCTAGCCTTTCATTATAATGATAGCATAGTTGTGAAACCGAGTCACATGAAGGCCCAGAGGTTTCCATCTGTAATGAGATGTAGAGAAACGTGGCAGGGTCTGACACATGTCAGTCTTCTGAGAGAGGGACTTGGGAACTGAGCCCTGAGAATCAAGAGTTGAGACCAACTGTGCTTTCCAAAGAAGTGTTTTGATTAGTCTTTTTATTTCTTCCTCCCTCTTTATTTCACATAGAAATTGGGAAGATTGACCAAGACATATATAAATACAACACTCCAGGATTCACTGGCTGCCTATCGAGAGTACAGTTCAACCAGATTGCTCCACTCAAAGCAGCTCTGAGACCGACCAACTCCTCTTCTCACGTCCACATCCAAGGAGAACTGGTGGAATCCAACTGCGGAGCATCTCCTCTCACCATCCCACCAATGTCGGCAGCTACGGACCCGTGGCACTTAGACTCGGGTAAGCTTCATACAGACAAAGTGAATCTAATTTTAGACATATGTATATTTATATGAAATGCCAATTTGTTTTCTGAGATGTCTGCTTTCCTTCGGCCTTGTTTAACGGGAAATGCCGTTAGTCCTGATGGCGATCACCTCATGCTGAAAATGCTGGAAAGCCAAAACATTTCTGATCCCAGCAACAACTGATCCCAGCAATTCCACCCTGCTTTGTGACTGACAGTCTTTGAAAGTATATGTTGTGCCTAAATCTAGACAGTTTTTTTTGTCTCTTGCTTCTTGAGTGTCGGGTAAATGCTTTTTAAAAAAGTCTCTTTCCTTTAGATTTATAGGGTCATGTGTACATTTGCCCCTCTCTTGTATTTTGACCTCATTGTGACTTCACTGGTAATGGTGTAAATTAGAACCTGTCCTGGCAAAGCTGATGGGCTCACAGTGGTACAAAATTAAAATGTTCGAGGAGAAACTGTGTCCATTGTGTGTCCATAATACCGATTAGTCTTGGCCTGATGTGTTTTGGGATGCATCCACCAGTTTTCATATGAGAGATGACAGGTATATATGTCTGTCTTAGAAGTATGTGCCAAGGTCATACCTTTGGGTTTGGGATTTTTTATTTTGTTGCAATGTCACAGAACTCCTTACAGCATTTCCTTCCAGCTCTTCTTCAGCAGAGAAACAGCACAGATGCTTGTAAGAAGAGGTAGATATTCCAGGACTGAGGGTCCCAAACAGTGATACAAGCAGTATCATGCTCTAAAACGTGTCATTCCTTCCTTGCTGCTGTGGCATTGTAATGTTTCCGTATGTCTCTTCTCTGTTTAGAACATACAACCTCCTATTTGAACTTTTCCATCACAAATGAGTAGCTCCTTTCTTTGAAATTATTAGGTCCGTTTGTACCTGAAGGTTATGTTCCATGCTCCTTTTTCTATAAAAGTATATTTCCTGAAGGATCCCTCACTGACTCATGTCATTAAAATATGTGCCATAAACTTCTTGAGGATGCACTGCTGCTGTGAATCTTGTGCAGCTAATGGGGTTTGCTTGTTAATTTTGGTTGGTTTAGGTTTTCTACAGTTAATTTGACTGCAAGCTAGTAAAAGACTATGTCAGGTTTACTGTTTGAACTGTTTCTGATAGCTCCTGGTGTTAAAAGAAGGAGGTTCTGTTTGTCCTTGCCACGTGCTACTATGCTTGTCCTTGTGTTGGCTCAGTTTTGTCTTGAAAACTTTTGCTGAGTTTGTTCACCCTGCTGACCTGACAGATTGCAAACGTATACATTTTCTTCGGGCATAATTATAGTGCACGGTCATGGAGGCAGCGTGGAGGATATTAGGTTGAGTACAGCATGCAATTAGGCTGGGAGAAGCTGTTAACTTCTGCCCACTAAAACAATCTCATTGCTATGGCCAAGACACAACTTGACCATTTTGGGTCATGGGCGGAGACAGTGCAGGGGACTCATAGAATCACAGAATCCTTTGGTTGGAATTGACCCTTGGGATCATCAACTCCAACCATCAGCCCTACTGTACAAAGTTCTCTCCTACACCAGATCCCTCAACGCCAGTTTTTGGTGATGATAAGCTTTAGTAAGACTGATAGCTAGGAACCCCTCCTTTTGTCATCTCCCAGTGCTCCACAGCAGTAGAGGAAAAAGATCATATTGCTTCAGAGGCTTCTAGTGAGGGACTGCTGTACACTGAAGGGAGCAACAATGTCAGGTGAGTTTCAGTAGAAAGAAATTTGACAGCAAGGGACTGATGTTTCAGCAGGGCAGGAGTGAAAGCACATTCAGGTGTGGGTGAACAATTCCTGACTTTTCTTCAGGGTGACATTTCTCTGATACCAAGAGGAAGTGTCGCAGCAACTCATTTATCAGTATCAGGTAAGAACAAGTCAGTCTTTGTAAAAGTGTCTCTGGTGGTCTGACACAGCTGGCTCTGTTTCAGTCTCAGGAAAAAAATATATACTTTAAACTGTGTAAACTCCACACAGATGATCTTGATGACTCTGGATGACTGGTGAATAAAAATGTTCAGGCTTAGTGTCACTTTACATTAGTAAATGGACAGTTTGTGCTAAGGGATAGAGTGATGGTGCTCTCAGAAGGAATTTCACTAAACCTGCTGAAGGAATGAAGACAAAAACCTCCTTTGAAATGCACAGAAACACTTGTCCTGGTTCTAAAACACTACTGCCACACAGAAAGGGTTGCAAATGCTGTGACTTTGAAAGCAGCAGTTACTATATACAGGGGTTCTAATTTCAAACATGTTTTGATCTGTAATTTTTATTGTTAGGTCACCTATTTAATTTTAAATATATCTTAACAAACCATGAGAGCTGAGGACGACGGGTTTGTAGAAAAACAGGAAAAAAAAAAAAGGGAGAATATTGTGGAAAATACGATATGGTTTAAATGTCATTCAATGACATCCTCTGCATTCAGCCTTACTCATCTTTTGAGTTAAGTGTAGATTTGTCGCTTTGCTTCTCAAATACGGTGGAACTGAACGCTGAGGACTGAAAAATGCTGGAGGGGATCAAAGTTAAGTGTCTAAATAGGACAGATAGAGCAGACAGCAAATGTAATGATGCAAACTGCAGTGCTAGGTCAGACCTTACAGGTAATTGCTATATGTTAAGCAGGTTCTGCCTGACAGGTGACCTACATGGAATGTTTGCATTGATCTCTTCTGTGTATTTACTGCAGGGACACCTCCTGCTATAGCTGCAGGGCATCTTGGACACCCTAACAGAGAGGCTGAAGGGAACATCATAAAGACACGCCATCAGTCACTTGCAGGTGACCCTTAGAGACAAGTTCAGGGATTTATCAATAAGAAACCTTGGTGATTTGTTCCCCAGGCAGATGGGCCATACAGCTTCTCAATCCATTGTCTTGCACTTTTTCTTAGCCTTGAATTCGTGTCCGTTTCCCATTTACAATAGTAGTTCATTTTCAGTTTCTCTGCCGTTGTTAAAATGCCACTTCCCTCCCCACCCCCGTCTGGCATTTTTCCATGCTGCTGGGACATTATCTTAAACCATTACCTTGTTCAGCTTGGGGATATTCTTACGATGCATGGTCTTTTCCTGTTGCTATGGCAATGCTTTCTTGGTGGTGATGAAGCACAGGAATTACAGAAGTCGCTCTTTTCTAGAAAGTTACTTTCTGATGATTTTAAAAAAAAAAAATCAATCATCAAACACATGCAGGTCATCAATATAGTTCCTGTCCTGTGCTTTCCTCCCATCTCTATTATCTCAGGTCAGGTCAGACAGTACAATTGGACCTGCTTGCATCAAAAGGAGTGTGGGGAGGAGGGCAAAAAAAGCCTGATCAATGACCACTTTCAAATGACATGTCCTACCTTGACTGTGTTGCCTAAGCCCAGTGATACACCTGTCTGCAATACATTTCAAAACAGAAGTTACAATTGCATGCCTTTGGCTATATTAGCATGCATTTGAATAGCTACTACTGTAGCATACATGAAATAAAAAAAAAACAAGGGTCTTTAATCTCTCGGCTCAAATTAGCTGAGGTATGTCCCAGATAACTGACGCCTTGCTTAGTGTAGGGAAGCAAACAAAAGCCCAGACAGCTGATTAATTTTTGTAGTAAACAACCTCCCACCCCT
The DNA here is from genome assembly GCA_013400555.1 of Jacana jacana. Lineage (NCBI taxonomy): Eukaryota > Metazoa > Chordata > Aves > Charadriiformes > Jacanidae > Jacana > Jacana jacana. The sequence goes on from VZTM01025405.1 coordinate 506,851, forward strand.
AAAGTGCCTTGTACTTAAAACCAGAAGATGTGTATTATTGAGGTGAGGGTGTTCAGTTTGTGAGTGTTCTTCTCTTAAGATAAAGATTCTGTGGTTTACTAAGGAAGTTCTGCCTCCAGACTTTTGGACTTTTCCCATTATGCCAAAAGCATCTCCCATAGGAGGAAAGGCTGAGGGAGCTGGGTCTCTTGAGCTTGGAGAAGAGGAGACTGAGGGGTGACCTTATTAATGTTTATAAATATGGAAAGGGTGAGTGTCAGGAGGATGGAGCCAGGCTCTTCTCAGTGACATCCAGTGATAGGAGAAGGGGCAATGGGTGCAAGCTGGAACAGAGGAGGTTCCACTTCAGTATGAGGAAAAACTTCTCCACAGTGAGGGTGAGGGAACACTGGCAGGGGCTGCCCAGGGAGGTTGTGGAGTCTCTTTCTCTGGAGACATTCCAAACTCGCCTGGACACGTTCCTGTGTGCCCTGCTCTAGGTGTTCCTGCTCCAGCAGGGGGATTGGACTGGAGGAGCTTTCCAGGTCCCTTCCAATCCCTGATATTCTGTGATTCTGTGAAATGGATGTACATACCTCTCTGTTTTAGGGAAAAATGTGCTCCAGCTTGCCAAACTACCTGATCTTGAATCTAGAGGTACCAGAAGAGGCACGGTACCTACAAGGGTTGACAAACCATGCCTAGCACCTCTGAGGTGCCCTGGCACATGGCAGCTGCAAGATGCATTTGTTCTGTGTATGAACAGAGCGGCATCTAGAGTGTTTAAGGCAGGATGTAGTTAAACCCGTATTAGTTTCAACGCATTAAGAATTAAATGGACCAGGATTAAATGCTACGTCTGCGGTGTTCTTCCAAGTGGTGTGACTTTTCTCAGAGCACACATATTTAAACACTAAAAGCCCTTTTTTTTCTGTAGAATGTGAAAGGCCTTGCCTTTTAAGAATCAACAGCTTACTTTGAAACCCATATTGAGCACTTTTGGCAACAACATAGTTTGAAGACATGCGCCGCTGTCATTAAAATGGCTGCCTGCAGCAGGATTTAACTCCCTTTGTGTTACAAATCCATCCCTTCACAAGCGATGATGGCAGGAGAAGAGAGTTGGAGGGCTGGGTACTGGCCATGTAAGTCATGCTCACCTAATTGGCCAACTAATTGTCAAGCGAAGGATAGCAGTTGATTTCTGGGCTAAGGGAAAGTGTCACTGCTGCGTTACTGGTGGCAGCGCTGAAAGCCACCGTCTGGATTCCAATGCCATCGGTGGGGTTGCTGTCCCACATTCTGGCCTCTGCTGTCTCAGAGGGACAGCACCTGAGGAGAAACACTGTCAGGCACGCACTGGCAGAGATGCGGCTACTGAGACTGGAAATTGCTCTTGCCATTTGTCGTGGTTTCAGCCAACCTTACCAAAACCAGACTGACAAGTAGTCCTTCCTCCCCCCAAAAAGGAAGGAGAGGAAGAGGATAAGGAGATTTAGAAGTTTAGAATGAACTGAACTAATGAAGTATTAATACTAAAATTAAAGTAAGAAAAAAATAGTAAAATAGATACAATATATACAAAAGCATATCAAGCTCCCAGGATGACGCTCACGTCACCAGCAGCATCAGGAAAAGTCCCAGACTGGACTGGGTGACTGACAGGAGCTGGATTCCAGCTCTGGAGTCAGGAACACTCGGATCAGGGTCAAAGGCAGAGGAACAGACAGGGTCCTCCTGGGACGTCGGCCATGGAAGGAAGAGAGTTGCCCCTTTGATCCCTCAGCTTTTACACTGAGCGTGATGGGGATGGGATGGACTCCCCCCGTGGGTCAGTTTAGTGTACCCTGTCCTATCTTTGATTAACATAGCATATAACCATTGAGAGACTCTTTGTTTGGCAGTAAGATACTTGAATATTTATACTTGTTCTACAAGAGATGGAAGGTGCTCTTGCAGCATGCCCTGTGGTCCAATAGATTCTTCCACTGCCAGATTTTGGGGTGTTTCTCTGATGGCCTTTCCTCTGCGGAGAGTGACCAGCGTTCCTCCCTAATTCTCCCCATGTAAATACTGTCTCAGAAGTCCATGGCCTTGACCTGAGTTGTTTTCAAACAGGAAGGTGGCATTTTTTTCAGACAGGGATTGAGTCTAGCAGAAACTCTCTCCGAGCACCAAGTGTTTCTGGCAGGAGGGAAGGTGCGTGGTAAACACTGAGATGCAACAGTTTCTATTTTTTTCCTCCCCATTGAGCTGCTAACTGGGAAGAGCATCTGTCTGAAATTTGGCACAATCAGTGCTTCATCATTAAAGGGCTTAATTATGGTGCTTGAATTACTGTAAATCTCTCTATTGATTTGGAATAAAAATGCCTCCCTCAGTCTCATCTAGTCCCTTCACACAATTATGCATAGCTTTCCCTCATCTTTAAGAATATATAATTTCAGTGTGAAATTTCTGACACCCTGTCTAGTGTCTCAGACAGCTGACAGACTGCCAAGCTCGTAAATTCTTCTGGCATTCGTTGACAGACTGCCATTGTAGCTATTTCATGAGCAATGATTTGCATGTTAATGCTGCTACCTAACATGAAGACAAGAAGGTAGTAATATTAAAAAGAGTGTGTTTTCCATCCTCTGCAGAGCCTCTATTTTTTCCATGATTGCTGACTTTAACTAGCAATGTAGGGGTGACAGAAACAAGGAACAAAATGATGTAGATAAGCATTTAAATGCCTGAGCACTTCATGTCACTGCCTTCTGTTTCCTTTCCTTAGGCTGAAAAGCACCTCACCTCATGTGCAAGAGGTTATTTAAGATTACAGTCAGGTCACTGCAGCAATTAAAGTTTATATTAGACTTAAACTCAGCACTCTCACCCATTCCTCATCCCTGATGCAAGCTTTTCTTTTTTCATAAATGGATGAATGTTAAAAGTGCAGACCCCAATATTGCTGCTCGTATCCTGGCTGTGAGAAGCCCTTTCTTCCAATGACCTCAAGAAATAGAGTCCATCTTGTGAGTTTGGGGTTTTTTCCTTCGTTTTTTGTAGCTGTCATAAGTTTAAAGGCTGGATTGGTATTCTTGCTGGTTGGGTTGGATTTTTTTTTTTGGTTTTTTGTTTCTTTCAAGTATTCCCTGTGGGTCTGTTATCAGCAATTAGCTCTCTACAGCTAGGCTTTGATCAGCACTTAACTCTACTGTTCCTTTGAGAGCACTGAAGCCTTTCATATTCTACATTAATTATAAAAGGAAGTATTTGTTTCTCTTCCTTAACAGGTGAAATATAAGCAGGGCTCATAAAATTTTCATGAAAGTGATAGCTTAGGCCAGCAGGACTAATACCGGAGCAATTCTTGTCTGGAGTCATGAGACCTGGTGTCAGACAGAGCTTACAGCCAGGAATTAAAAGACAGATGAGTTTAGGTCTTTGATGGATGGAGATGCTTTCATGTGCTGCACATCCACTGGAAATCTGGCAGAGCTCAGAACACTGTTTCTGAGACCAAAGTTGCTGCAGTTCAACTGCAGATAAAAACAGTCCAAAAGTGATCATAAATGCCTGCTCTCCTTTTAAAAGTAAGGTATAACTGTCTGTAGCATACAAGTACCACCTACTAAATTTAACAAGTGGCTTGGTCTTGCCTTCTCCCTACTTTGTACAATTACTTGCTTCCATGCAAAAGAAAGAGTAAAAGTCACTACTGGGAAATGGCCTTACAAAGGGGGAAGCAGGGAAACAGCATCTAACCCCGACTGACCGACAGCGCAGGAATGTGTTCCCTGGTTGTCCTGTTTCATCCAGGATTGATCTGGGGGATTGTCAGCTGCAGGGATGTGTCTCCTAACGAGGCACAAGTTTTTCTGTCCCTTTGCTGGGAGGACTGTTTTTAAGACCAAAAGGAAGAATACTGTACTGCCTTCGCAGAGCAAGCTATTCCTAAAACTCCATTTCCTCCTCTGCTTAAGAGTAGGACAGCAAGGTTTGCCTGCAGAAGGAAATTAAAGGGCTAATAAAAGAGCTGATACAGAAACAACTGCCTTTACCTATTGGGCTGTCAACTCTGGTGTCCAGCGGTGAGGATTTGCAGTTCATTGACCGTAGAGCCTTCTGTGAGTTTTCCCCCAACGCTGCTATTATTCATTGCTGTCATTTCTTTGTCATTTCTCCAGAATTCATGCTTTTATAACAGAAACATCCGGCTACTCTTTCTTCTGTGGTCCCCTCTCTCCCACTCTGTCCCAGGCATTGGTGTACAGGAGGGCTTTGCAGAGGACAATGTTTCGATGAAGCCATCATTTCAGACGTTTTAGTAATTTATACTCATTTCACATTGGAAGAAAAAGAGAGGATTGGAGAGCCTTCCCACCCAAAATGTGAAAACTCAGGTTCTGGGGTTTCCATCATCTCTGCACCTCTCTCTCTCTCTCATCAGAGCTCACAAGTAACTGTCAGTAAAAACCGTTGAGATCCAGTGAAAAATTCTTAAGGGAAGAAACATTGCAATCCTTCCACATGGTGTTGAGCTAACAGAAAATACCTGACAAAGCTTAGTTTAAATAATTGGTCCAAATAGCACTGGTGCATCAGAGAACTTCTTGTCATTTTTGAAGGTTTTTTTTTCTGCTTTGGTTTTCTCCATATCCTTCCCAGCCAAGAAGGTTGCAAAGGACTGAAGAAAGTAGTGGATTTTGATCCAATGTTGCAAATTTAACCTGCCAAATAATTTGCATTATTGGCAACATAGAAGGTGACATTTGAAAAGTGAAAAGCTGTGTTTTTTCCTCTAATCTGCGTTCCTGTTCTGGTAGTTTCAGAATTTCTATGTGGTTGTACTCTTTCCAATATTCTGCACCAAAAACATTATTAAGTCTATGACTGTGAAGACTTCTACTTCCATATAGAGAAATGGTTTCATATTTGGGACACACTTGTAACCCTCTACCACTACAGGTGAGGCATCACTCTAAAATTCAGGGAGTAATGTTGGAACCCATATGGCATGCTAGAACAAAAATGACCTTTTTAAAACAGTAGGGTTAATAATATCTTAGAAGTATTTTGGGGTTGGGTAACTGTGGGTGGTTGGTTATGTGTTTTTTTTAACTTGGAAGTGTTTAATATTAAAAATAACTTCAGCTAAATTCTCAGTTCAGTACTTAAGCTGATGTCAGTGGGACTTTTGGTTGACAGATTGTAATGTTAAACAGCCCTCCCTCAGAACCTGCAGGAGTAGAGGTAGTTTCCCTCCTATCTCTGTTCTCAGCCTAGAGAAATGGGAAAAAAAACCCCAGATGTATTTAAAAGAAAGGAAAAAAAAAAAACACAGGAAGTTTCAGTAGAAAATTTGCCCTTGCATCCTAAAAAGACACAACATTTTTAATTTTTTCCTTTTTTTTAGTTTACTTGTCATGGGAGTTCTTCACAGAGCCCCAGTGAGGAGGCACGTGGTGGGGATGGAGAGAGAAAGGGCGACTGGAGTTCACAGGCTGTGATGTTCACCTTGGACGTGGGGCTGGGTGAGGGGGTTGTTGGCTGCTGCTGCTCTCTCATTTCGGTGCACACCCGTAGGGTTTCTCTTGTAACCCAGTTCCTCTGGGGAGTTGAACGTGACTGTGGCTGCACGTTAGCTTCTTCTCTCAAGACGCAAGCTATTAGTCTCTGTACTTGCAGTATGTAATATGGTGTGCTCTGTAATTTAAAACCACTGCGCTGCAGTCTCACCTGACAGGAAGTTGACATAATTTGACAAAACAAAGCAAGAAAGCTCACTTTTGTTTTCTTCTGTGTTACGGTCCTATGGAGAAAAAGATGAGTGAATGGATCCGGTCTCCAGTGCGTTCTCAAAATTCCAAGGTGTCAGCGAGTGCTTGCTCTCTTTCCAAGCTTGGCTCTTGGATGCTTGGCTGCAAAACGATTGGTGCTGGAGCAAGTACAGAGGCGAGCAAGGAAACTGGTGAAACTGGTGAAAGGCCTCGAGAATCAATATTACGAGGAACGATTGAGGGAGCTGGGACTGTTTAGTTGGAGGAAGAGGAGGCTGAGGGGAGACCTCATCACTCTCTACAACTGCTTGAAAGGACATTGTAGAGAGGTTGGTGCTGGTCTCTTCTCACAGGTAATTAGCGATAGAAGGAGAGGGAATAGCTTCCAGCTGCAGCAGGGTAGGGTTAGGCTGGACATTAGGAAAAAATTCTTCCCAGAAAGAGTGGTCAGACCCTGGAATGGGCTGCCCAGGGAGGTGGCAGAGTCACCATCCCTGACTGTGTTTCAGAGTGCTTGAGATGTGGTGTTGAGGGATCTGGTGTAGGGGAGAACTTGTAGAGTAGGGCAGATGGTTGGACTCAATGATCCCAAGGGTCTCTTCCAACCAAAATGATTGTATGATTCTTGCTGGGAGTTTTATATACCTTGTCACCAGATCCAGTTGTTACAGTTGCTTCTGTACATATTTGGGTGAACACACGATAGTCTTCATAATGGGAGAATTCCTTTCAAAATTGTGGATATCTGTAAAGCTGAAAGTTCACAGGAGCCTTGTAACAAGGCTGTTAGTTCAAGGCTGAACACATTCAGTTTCCAGCATTTCACAGGTTTCATCCATTGTTTGTTTTGGACCTGTCATCACTTTTACCTTTCTGGGTTTTTTGGAGCAAATCTAAACTCTGCCTTCTGCAGAGCAACAGGGATGGTGAAGGTTCTAGAGAGCAAGTCCTGTGAGGAGAGCAGCTGAGGGAACTGGGGTCGAGTAGTTTAGAGAAAAGGAGGCTGAGGGGAGACCTTACTGCTCTCTACAACACAGAATCACAGAGTATCTGGGATTGGAAGGGACCTGGAAAGCTCATCCAGTCCAATCCCCCTGCCAGAGCAGGAACACCTAGAGCAGGGCACACAGGAACGCCTCCAGGCGAGTTTGGAATGTCTCCAGAGAAGGAGACTCCACAACCTCCCTGGGCAGCCCCTGCCAGTGTTCCCTCACCCTCACGTTTTCCTCATATTGAAGTGGAACCTCCTCTGTTCCAGCTTGCACCCATTGCCCCTTCTCCTATCATTGGATGTCACTGAGAAGAGCCTGGCTTCATCCTCCTGATGCTCACCCTTTACATATTTATAAACATGAATGAGGTCACCCCTCAGTCTCCTCTTCTCCAAGCTCAAGAGACCCAACTCCCTCAGCCTTTCCTCCTATGGGAGATGCTCCACTGCCTTCATCATCTTGGTTGCCCTGCCCTGGACTCTCTCAAGCAGTTCCCTGTCCTTCTTGACGTGAGGGGCCCAGAACTGGACACAATATTCCAGATGGGGTCTCACCAGGGCAGAGTAGAGGGGGAGGAGAACCTCTCTCAACCTACTAACCACCCCTGTTTTAATACACCCCAGGATGCCATTGGCCTTCTTGGCCATGAGGGCACAGTGCTGGCTCATGGTCATCCTGCTGGAGGTTGCAGCGAGGTGGGTATCAGTCTATTCCAAAGTAGCAAGTGATAAGACAAGAGGAAATGGCCTCTTGTGGGTGCCAGGGAAGATTTAGATTAGATATTGTGAAAATTTTCTTTACAGAAAGGGTTATCAAGCGTTGGCAGAGTTTGCCCAGGGAAGCAGAGGTATTTGAATGATGTGTAGACGTGTAGGGAGATGGATTAGTGGGACTCGTCAGTGTTAGTGGGCTAGCTTAAAGGTCTTTTCTAACCTAAATGATTCTATGGTTCTACCAATCCTTTATAGCATGGTGTATTTTAACTAAGACCTGCTCACTCAGTAAAGAAATAAGGTAAAATAAATTGCTTTCTAGTGGCTTATATGTGACACTGCCAGTAGGGTATGTCAAAATGACATTTGCCTTTGACTTTGCAATTCTCAGTAGTGCTCTCTAGCAGAAAGGTCTTCCCCTCCAGTTTTTGTTTTCCCCTTGCCTATGCTGAATAGCCTTTTGGTCATTTCTCTGCCCACATCCACTTTCTGGGCCACTTCTCTGCTTTAAAGTGGTCATTTTGCATTGGCAAAAGGCTTTTGGGAGGGATCCACTGTGAAAACTCTCCCTCTGAAAACGCCAGATGCAAAATCAGGCCTACTGTAATGATGGAAAATTAGTGTTCACCCTGTTAAATCAACCACCTCTGTCATCTTTAATGACTAATAGCAATTATGGTCTGTTTATCCAGTCCCGTCTCCCCTTTCCATTCAGTGAGAGCTGCTGGTTTGCAGCTGGCTGTTGCAATGCCCGTGTTGAGCGTGCCAAATGACAGCAGGTCCGCCCCCACGTTTTTGTGGTCATCTGAGATTTCAAATGTCATTAAAATGGTGGCCAAAACATGGGGTTTGCCTGCAGTGCATCTTTAAATCACCCTTTTAGGTCGTTCAACCCCATTTTTCCTCAGACTGTAACAGAAAGTTGAAAAGGGCAAAACGTAAATTTAGACTCTGTGGTTATTGAAACCTCATAAACAGCAGCCCATGAATGAAGGACACAGCAGAATATATAGAACAAGAGGGAATGGCTTCAAGCTGCAGCAGGGTAGGATTAGGCTGGACATTAGGAGAAAATTCTTCCCAGCAAGAGTGGTCAGAGCCTGGAATGGGCTGCCCAGGGAGGGGGTGGAGTCCCCATCCCTGGATGTGTTTCAGAGTGGTTGAGATTTGGTGTTGAGGGATCTGGTGTAGAGGAGAACTTTGTAGTGGGGCTGATGGTTGGACTCGATGATCCCAAGGGTCTCTTCCAACCTGAATGATTCTATGATTCTTTCATGCAATTTAGCTTCAGGAGGATGATGTTTGAAGCAACCCTGATGGCCTGGGAAGAACAGCATTGCCCAGCTTGGATTCCAGAAGGGAACCAGACAAAGTGCTGTTTCTGCGCCACAGATGAGTTTAGCATTTCCTGTTACGGTTCAATCCATCCCTACCCTAGCTGTAGGTTTTAGGAAGATGTCTTTGGTGTGCCCTGACAACAAACCACTGGCTCTGTGCCACAGCTGCGTGAGCAGAGGATTTCAGGGAACTGACGGCGTGGCTCCTGGGCCAAACTGTAACTGTTTTCCAGCACAGATTAAAGAGCTCTTTGGCCTGTTCTTCATGTTTTGATTCACACAAAAGAGACCCTGGCTGCTCAGAGAAACCCAGGGAAGATTCAGAAGAATCTCCTACGGTGAGGGAACCTTGACAGTACAGTCCCCAACCCAGATGGGTATTAGCTGCTCAAAAGCAGCTGTAGACCAGGCAGTCAAGGAAACCTGAATACCCCTATTCACGGTCTCAGCTAACAGTTAGGTAGCACAGTATCTAGACCTGCAGTATCCTCCCAACACCCACCTTACTTTGCATTCACAACCCACTTGCTGTCCCCATGGGCTTGACCGGGTAACTACATAGAGTGACTGCCTCTCCATGGCACCTATTTGCTGAGGGCAAGCAGTGACTTGCAGCTGTTGAGGTACAAGTGTCGGGCAGTGCGAAAGGGCTTGCTGAGACACGTTGTTAGGATTAATGCCAGAGTGATAATTAAAGAATCTGTAGAGAAAAGAGGTGTTGTCAGCTGGGACGGAGAATTGAAGGCACAAACTTGTCCTTTAACAACTCACCCTGCACTTCATCTGCATATTATAGCTGTGTGAGCTAGTTATTATACCACTGGGATTTAGATTCCCATGAAACCTAAGAGTCACTGGTAATAATGTTATCTGACCAGGCATTTTAAAATATTTGGGGAGTTACTCTGCAAAATCTGTGAACAGCACACTGTAGTCTTCTCTGCTTTTACCAGAGCGTTGGCATTATTGTTGCCCCTTTTGTCAACCTGCTCTAGCGTGTTCTTTGCTCATTTAGTTCCTGAATTTCAGCAGTGGTGGAAGAAAGAATCTTGTAAATTGTCTTCTTGACCACGTTGCTTAATATTGCCAAGGAATGTCACTGTAGTAAGGTCAGAGCCAGGTCACCAGGCATTTGAACTCCATAGGTGCTGTCTGAAATAGCTGTGCTTGGTGGGTGTCCCTTGGTGCCAGCTCACCTCGGAGGGTTGAGGAATGTGCCCTCATACATTCTCTTCTGCCTCATTGCTGTGGCAGGAGAACTGTATACAGTTCTTAAATCCCTGGTCTGTAGCTGTTTGTGATCATTTGAGAAGCTACTGCTGTCTAGAAGAATTTCAAGGAAACTTACACCCCCAAAAAAGAAGATAGTAATGGGTTCTCTTTTTCCTCCTCTGTCTGTAGTAAGTAATATGTTCAGTACAAAACTGGTATAGACGCCTCTGCAGCAAAAGGTACTGCATAACACCATGTTTAGCTGAGATTTGTGATAGACTTTTTCAGTCCAAAATATACCTCATAATCCAAAAGCAGGTTCTCCTGCTGACACAAGAGTAGCAGAAAACAAGGATTCATGAGTTATGGCAAGAACACTGCCAACACTGCTGTAAGTGCTTTAAAAAAGAGACTAATGAGTGCTTGGAGAAGAGGAGACTGAGGGGTGACCTTATTCATGTTTATAAATATGGAAAGGGTGAGTGTCAGGAGGATGGAGCCAGGCTCTTCTCAGTGACATCCAATGATAGGAGAAGGGGCAATGGGTGCAAGCTGGAACAGAGGAGGTTCCACTTCAATATGAGGAAAAACTTCTTCACAGTGAGAGTGACTGAACACTGGCAGGGGCTGCCCAGGGAGGTTGTGGAGTCTCCTTCTCTGGAGACATTCCAAACTCGCCTGGATGCATTCCTGTGTGCCCTGCTCTAGGTGTTCCTGCTCCAGCCGGGGGATTGGAGTAGATGAGCTTTCCAGGTCCCTTCCAGTCCCTGATATTCTGTGGTTCTGTGAGTGTCTTAGGTGCCTTTTTGTAACCTCAGCACTACTGGTTCTCCAGCAGTTGCAGCAGAGCACAACTTTTGCTACATACAATCCAATCTGGTGGTGAACTCTTGTTGAAATAGGTTGTCCCCTGACGTGTTCTAATTTCCTCTTTGACAACTATTCCTGAGCATGCATGATGATGAGCTGCAATGGAAAGATGCCTTAACAAGAGGCATCAGAGCCAGTCCTAGAGGCAGCTTTCAGACAAGATGAAGGATGTAGCTTCGGATCATGTTTCATGTTCTTGATGGTCCAGCAGTGTGCTTTGGACATCATAAGCCATGGTCTTCCATGTCTGCCAGGAAGCCCTTGTATCATAGCCCTTGTGATGTAGCAGCTTGGCCAGGATCACGCTGACATGAACAGCCTTCCTCTTTCTTCACACTTCACTAGCGCCGTGGTCCTTAAACATTTTAAATACACTATTCAGCAGCAAGAGAAAGGAGAACTGTGACCATTGCTGGTTTTAAGAGTCTCTGTGTGGGGATGCAGGAGAGCAACTCCGAACCACGTGGCAAGTGGTAAGACTTGGTACCAGGAGCTGCCTGTGGTGCTGCTCCTATTGTGAGGGACCTCCTTTGGGGTTAGAATGGCAGAGAGCAATTTCCTTCCTTACCATTTAGCAAATTGATGCTTTTCTACGTAGCCTTGTTTGATTTGTAGGATTTAACTTTAGGTGCAGAGAGAGCAAGTTTAAAGTTAGGGCTTGTTTTCCCACTGCAGGGATAATATTATGGACCTTGTGCCAAAGTGTCTCTGAAGGAAACATTCATGGGTCCTGCACAATAAGGTTCTTCTTTGGAGCAAAATCCACAGATAGGGAATCAGGTGTTTATTTATCTTTTACATTTGCTTTTTTAGCCTGGTTTGTTTCAGAGAGGTGCAGAAATGCTGTTTTCAGCAGTCAGAGCACCAACAAATGTCAAAGGCACAAGTGCTGCTGGCAAAACCTGCTGGCCAGGCCCCTTCCACTGAACCCTGAGAATGCTCTCTTGTTTGTCCCGGAGGCCAACAGCCAAAATCTAACTGCTGGGCACACAGCTGGTTTGACTCTACCTCGGAGCAGGCACACAGGAGCCCCAAACCTCTTTCCAGGCCACGTGGCGAGCCGAAGCCATTCATTCTTCTCCACAGCTGCTTCATGATACAAAAGGAACTTTATTAAGGATTTTACTCTGTGCTGACGGAAAGCCAGTTGGGTTCACTTTGAGTGTAGTGAATACATCACTGGCCTGTAAAGGAAACTAATTAATACAGTATCACCTAATACTTCAAGCGAGGAGAGCACAACTGGGTTTTAAATACTGACCTAAGAGGTCATTAATATCTTGGATTATTTTAACTCCAGTTAAATACTTCCAACGATATTTTGTCTATTTCAAAATCAACTCCCAGAGTTCCAGGGGTGAAGAAGGGAATGACTGCAACCGCTCACCTCATTCCCTGGGCTTGGGTACTTTCTGCAGTGTCTAGAAGATGTGTCTGACTATAAAGAAAATGTTTGGTGATGGGTTCCATTGATGAGATTGCCCTTGAAAAGCCAATGTGATGTTTGCTTGAGGTTAAAACCAAGACCACTCTTCAGACTCTGCTTCAAGCCTGCACTGATTCCTTCATCCAGCTCTGCCACAGCGAGTCTCTGTTTTCTGGTACGTCTGGCTGTGTTTCCTCTCCTCACTGTCTGCTGGAGACTCGTCTCTCCCACGGGTTCTCCTGCCTGCCATTCCTCAGCTCCTCCAACCACAGGCTCATGTCTTACCTCCAAAGCACTCGCAGCAGCGGCTAAGCTACCACGCTGGCCTTTCTCCCAGAGCAGCGAAGCGCCTGCTCCTTTGGGTGACTGCTCTTCAGCTCTGAGCAACTGAAGATGCAGCCCCTCACTTGGGCTGTGCAGCAGCGAAAGGGATGGCAGGTTTGGCAGGTTTTATTTTCAAGAGCTTGCAGTTGTACCCAATGGCAGTCACTGAATCCTAGAAACTTCTGAAGCTTCTCAGCAGGTAGCAGCGAAGAAGACAAAAATCTCTGTAATATAATGTGCCATCACAGACTTTTGAAAGAAGGGGTTTTGTTTGGTTTTGTGCTAAGAAACATCCTGAATGTCTGTTAGTGGGGTATCAAAGTGACCTCCTGTACTAAGAGCAGTGCTTACCAAGGGTAACCTCCTTGATTGTATTTGTACTTTTGTTAAGAGGGGAAGGGAAGATTATAGAATCATGGAATGGTTAGAGTTAGAAGGGACCTTAAAGGTCATCCAGTTCCAACCCCCCTGCCCTGGGCAGGGACACCTCCCACCACACCAGGTTGCTCCAAGCCCCATCCAGCCTGGCCTTGAACCCCTCCAGGGATGGGGCAGCCACAGCTTCTCTGGGCAACCTGTTCCAGGGTCTCACCACCCTCACAGCAAAGAATTTATTTCTGGTGTCTAATCTCAATCTCCCCTCTTCCAATTTAAAGCCGTTACCCCTTGTCCTGTCACTCCACTCTCTGACAGTGTCCCTCCTCATTTCTCCTGTAGCCCCTTCAGATACTAGAAGGCCTGGAAGGCTGCTCTGAGGTCTCCCCGGAGCCTCCTCTTCTCCAGGCTCAACAACCCCAGTTCCCTCAGTGTGTCTTCATAACAGAGGTGCTCCAGCCCTCTGACCATCTTCATGGCCCTCTGCTGGATCCATTCCAGCAGGTCCATTTTCCTTTCTATGCTGAGGACTCCAGAGCTGGACACAGTACTCCAGGTGGGGTCTCACCAGAGCAGAGCGGAGGGGTAGAAGATCTGGGGGATTAGATAATAGATATTTTCTCCTTTCTTCCCTCTTCAGATGATAAATACCTAGGGATCACAGATTTCTTTAAGTTGTATCTGAGGTTGTCGGATGTATTTCTGAACTACTGTGTGAAGTTTTATTGCTATTTTAACCCAAATCTTTAATTCCTTATTTACAGCCAGTGCTGATTTCCCATACAACGGCCAAGCTATAGGAGATGGAGTTAACAGGAACTCTGCCATTATTGGAGGTAGGAAAAACATATACTTTTTTAAGATACTTTGCAGTATGACAGTTGTGGCTGAATTGCAGTTGGTAACATAGTCCAGCTATTTGCTAAGGGCTGACTTTCTGGGAAAACTACTCCTGAACAAAGTGAAATGGAAATTTGCACAAGTCTAGTCAGGCACGTTGTACCACTGAAATGGTTTGTTCTCACCTAGTTTGTGCCCTCAGATTCCATTTTAGCCAAATCAAAATACTGATATTCATAATCTACATATCAAACATCCACATGGGGGGCTACTTTGCAGTAGTTACTTACGGTAACCCAGGGATTCATTTATATGAAGTGGCTCGGACACTTCCCGCTACAGAAGATCCAACATGAGTCTGTCAAACACTGTTTGCTCTTGCCAAAAATCCCTTGTCATCCTGCCTTGCTTTTTAGGGCCCAAGTTCTGCTGTAACTTATGTGCCAGAGAGTCCCAATCAGTGTGACGGGTGATGTTAAGTAATACCAGGACTGGAACTTTGAATTAGCGTTCAGCTGAATCCATTCTGGCCAGCTAGCTCCAGAAGTAGGGGTCCTGATTGATTTTATGCACAAGTGCAATTTTCTTTTCCCTGGCCCATAGTGTGGAAGTGTTGCACCACAACTCTCCTGGGAGAAATTTGCCACTGCATGACATTCTGAAGCCATAATAAAAAAACTTTTAAAAATAAAGATCAGCCAAATAGCTTTCAGTCAATTTCAGATGCATATAAAATGACATACTGGTGGTGGGTTTTGTCATGTAAAGCAACACTTGAGTGTAGTAGCACATGCAGTCTACTGAAGTGTGTTTCTTTCCCTGCCTTCCCAAGGGTCTGTGTTTCCATACCCAGGTTAAATTAACTGCTTTAGTTTTGATTTGCTGTGTCGTTTTTCCTTTTACATTTATATTTTTTATTACTACGTAGAACTTTTCCTTAATACTTTGAAACCTTCCAACACTATATGGATACCATTGCATTCCTCAGAAAAATTCAGGCCATACCCAAACAGCCTGGCTGGCCAAAAAGGGGCATAACATAATTCTAGCTGATTACAAGATAGGTTTTTTTACTGGAGAAATTTTTTATGTCTTTATCCTGGAAAATACACACGTCTCTAGAGAAGGGTCAGAAAAAGAACAGTGCTGTTTTAGCACATATCTAACTGTGCCTAAGAGGGTAAGTTATACGAGGCTTCTCCATAACAGGGCTGAACCTCAAACAGACCATTGCAGGGGGAGCAATTAAGAATTGATCTGATGATAAAGCAGTTACGTCTGTACCTGTGTGGAGCCAGTGCCTTCTGGGTAGAGTGAGCCCACCATGAGCCCCATCAATTTTCAAGGACGTGTAGAGGGGCTATGATCCTAGAATTATAGAATGGTTAGATTTGGAAGGGACCTTAAAGATCATCCAGTTCCAACCCCCCTGCCCTGGGCAGGGACACCTCCCACCAGACCAGGTTGCTCCAAGCCCCATCCAGCCTGGCCTTGAACCCCTCCAGGGATGGGGCAGCCACAACTTCCCTGGGCAACCTGTTCCAGGGTCTCACCACCCTCACAGCAAAGAACTTCTTTCTGGTATCTCATCTCAATCTCCCCTCTTCCAATTTAAAGCCGTTACCCCTCGTCCTGTCACTCCACTCCCTGTCAAAGAGTCCCTCCCCAGCTCTCCTGTAGCCCCTTCAGGTACTTGAAGGCTGCTCTGAGGTCTCCCTGGAGCCTTCTCTTCTCCAGGCTGAACAGCCCCAGCTCCCTCAGTGTGTCTTCATAGCAGAGGTGCTCCAGCCCTCTGATCATCTTCGTGGCCCTCCGCTGGACCCGTTACTACAGGTCCTTGTCCTTTCTATGTTGAGGACTCCAGAGCTGGACTCAGTACTCCAGGTGGGGTCTCATGTGCGCAGAGCAGAGGGGTAGAATCACCTCCCATGACCTGCTGACCAGGCTTCTTTTGATGCAGCCCAGGATGGGGTTGGCTTTCTGGGCTGCTGGTGCGCAGTGCCAGCTCATGTGGAGCTTCTCATCCATGAGCACTCCCATGAGATAGATTTTATCCCATGATGATAGAATATACAGCCCTTGACTGGAAAGTATACACCAGTATAAGAAAGTATATATAGATCCATGACTCCATCTTCAAAGAAAGAGCTTCCCAGGCCGTGACATGTCACCATTTCACCTCCATGTTTTGGAAACGCTCATCACCCTCTGCCTCACTCTCAGCAAAGCTCACTGCTGTAAGTAGGTATTAATGTTGAAGTTTACCTATGGGATGAAAGTCAGTAGCAGACTCCACTCAGCAATATTTTGTATATAGTGAAATCTAATTATCAATATCAATTATGGAAACCACGTACCTAGGGTGATGTTTAACTGCCCGAGTAGCTTTGGCGCAGCTCAGAGGAGCTGTGGCCTCCCTTCTGCCTGTCAAAATCTGGTGTTCTCCTCGCTAGCAGCGTCTTTTCTTTCCTCCTCTGCGTAGGCGTCATTGCAGTGGTGATTTTCACCGTCCTCTGCACCTTGGTGTTCCTGATCCGCTACATGTTTCGCCACAAGGGAACGTACCACACCAACGAGGCCAAAGGGGCAGAGTCCGCCGAGAGCGCCGATGCTGCCATCATGAACAATGACCCCAACTTCACGGAGACCATCGACGAGAGCAAGAAGGAATGGCTGATCTAAGCCCACGGGGATGGGGCCTGGGGTGGGATAGGAGCTGGGCCAGGGTGGGACTGGGATTACTCTTGCAGTGGGGGAGAGAACACGCTGCGTCAGAGGCTTGAGCACACGTACAGTTAAAAGATCAGCACAACTGGAGGAGTGAGTGACAGGAAAATACCACTGAGACTGGAGGAGAAAAGAAAAAAAGGAGAATATCTCAAGCATTTAAGAAAAAAATACTTTTTAATATTTATTTACAGCAAATTACCCCTTCTGTACCCAAACAACTACAACAAAGAGCAGTTTTGCAGCTTCAGCATTGGTTTAAATTTTCAGTAATACCTGTCTCTTTCTCTGTATGTTTAGAGATGTTCTGGATACCCACAATGAGAAAACGGGGCTGGTTTTTTACATTTTTTAACAGCTGTTTGAAACACGAGTAGTTCTGTCCTGAGAACAAGTTGACAGACCTTTATTCCCAGCGTTGTGTTCCTTCACGGCTGGCCACTTCCCCGGAGGCTGCTCTCAGCCCCACACCTTGACCACACTGCCCTTCAGTTTGGTGGCATTGAACCAGGGGTTGGACCCGGGGTGGGGGGGTGAGGATTAAGCAAACCATACTCACCAGTTTTTCAACGCGTCATCAGGCTGTGCCAACCCCGTCAGGATCTGTCTGCTTGACCCTGGCACTTTGTTGATCGTGTGCAATTCCCATCAGCCATGTAAAAATACTGTTGTTATGATTGTTACTACTACCAGAGAGAACGATCACAGAGGTAATGGGGAGCTTGGGGGGAGGTTTTTTATTACTCTTATGTTGTTGGTCACCGAGGGAGGATGACGGGGTGGGAGTCTGTAGACCTAACCTGTTCTGGTGTCTTTGGCTATGGTACTGGTGAGCCAAGGCACATGCCAGTTTAAATTCAGCTCTGCCTGTGGCTTATTGGCATATACTAAGGCATAAGCATTGTAGTAGAGAATTAGAGCCAGACTTTGCATCTGTTTCTGTTTCATAGGCTGTCTCAGAAACGTCAGTACAGCTCCAGGCGATGCATTTAAACCCACTGGCTTCCCATAATACAATTTTTCCAACTCTAACAAGTCGTTCTTTAAATCCTTTGTTTCAGTCCCTTTGCAAGGAAGGGCTCTGCTGGCAGGAGGGTGAGGCAGAAGAGGCTTGGAAACTCTGCCCAGAGAGCACATGAGAAAAACACAGTACTCTACTGGAGAGTTACTTTTCAATGCAGAGATTTACCTGAACCATTTTGCTGTCTTTTTGAGGCATTTTTAAGAATAGCAAGGCCAACGCCAAGTGCAGCATGGCATCCCCCAGGGGTCAGGACAGTTGGTGTCACCTGAGAAGCAGGCGGGCAGCTGGTCGGAAAGGCAAAGGGCAGCCAGAAGACCTAATATCCTTTGATGGCAATAACATAGCTTTAGCTTGCCCTCTGCAGAGGAGCATGGCTCTCCAGTGGTCTGATTTGATAAGGATTTAAGGCTTTAATAGGCAGTTTTTGCAGCGGAACAGAAAGAAGAAATGGATGTATTGCAGCGCATTCACAGTGTGCTAAAAGAACAGAAAAAATACCAAGAATTTCCCTTTATAAGTATTTATGCTCGTGGCAGTCTTAGATTTGCTTTATCTTTCATATTGCTGGCTTCAGTATGCAGACTTTTAATCCATTTTTCTGTACAAGAAGGATTTCTTTTTCACCCAAATCTACAGTCTGCTGCACTGAGCAGTGTGCTGGCATTTGTCATGCCTTTATCTTTTTGGCTGTGTCTCTCGCTGTTCTAGTGCTTTAAAATGAAGGAAAAAACAAAAAAGTTGTGGAAGGGGAGGAAAATACTGGAGTCATACCAGGCAAGAAGTTTAGAAGCACAATTTGTCAGGCAGACAAGGCCAGATAGTTTGGGTTTTAAGGATGGCAGCTTAAAAGCCCCGATTGGATTCTCTGAACACAGGTATCGTGCAAATCAAATCTTTTGAGTTATTCTGTATGGATTTGGAGTTAGCATACAAAAGTGTTGCCAAAAAAAATAAAATAATAAAATGACTCTTTCTCAGGTAAGGTTATATGTGGCAGAGGCGTGTGAGTAGGCATAAAAAGCACCTCTGACACTCTTGTGGTCTGCAGCCCCTTGCCTTGCCTCCAGTATGAACCTCTCCTGTGTTTAATTGAGCAGATGAGTCCTTATTCTTCTTTAATCGTGGGTGTAAGAGAAGTCTCCACCCCTCCTTGGAGAGTATACAGCAAAGTACATCACGAACGTGGAGGTCTTTGTAGGACTGAGAAGGCATTCTCTTTTCTCTGTTATTTTATGTTTAATTTGATATAAATGGTATTTTAGTCCACTCTGAAAAACATCCTTGCCTGCAACTTCAGGTTACCAGGAGAAGTGAAGATAGCGTCATTTACATACGGTGGGGTTTGGTTTGCAGCAAAACATTACTTACTAATCTGAACTTAATTGCTGAGAGGAGGATCAGAGTCCTGGGGGACTGGGGTCTGCTGCAGCTTCTTGTGGGAGAGACAGACTGAGCAGCCACGGTGCTGTTGCCGAAGGCTTCAGCATGGCATCAGAGGGGAAAGATGGTCGGGTCCCTGAGCCTGGCCGAGCCCTCGGTGAAGCCAGGGACGGGTGTCTTGGGTTATGGTGACGAGGCCTGTGGTATCTATTCCCTGATTTTCTAAAAGATTACCTACTGATTCCCCACAACCCTGTAAGCAAGAGTTTCTGGAAAACGACTCTTGAGCACTGAACAAGCAATAGTTGTAAATTAGCATCTTAGTATTTGAAAAACAGGTTTGAAGTTTCTGAAATCAAGGTGCAAACATCTGTATCTCCTCATTGACTGGTCACCATGGGCTGATTTATGTGACGTTCATTAGTGCTGTGTAAAAATGCTGACACTCTTCAATCTCATCATTATTTCCATGCTACAGTCACTTTCATAACTCTTGAGAACTCTTTTAATGATGAGAATTCTTGTTTCTTCTTAAACTGCACTGTAAACATGGCATTGAGGACTAGCAGCTGGTCTCTTACATGTGGTGGCTGTAGGTGAACTCCTGCCTGTCCTCTTTGTATTCCATCTTTGAGAATGGTGTGTGTTGAACTACAGGTAGTGGCCCTTCAGCAGCCTGGCAGCAGAGTGGGAGCAGGCTCGGGGAAGCAGCTTGTCTGTTTTGTTAGCACTGTGTCTGTCCTGAGGATTTCTTCCTCTGCAGGCCTGTTACAGAGGTTGAAACATCATCCATAGCTGCTTCACCTACTCTTCCAAAAATCCATGTTGTTTGATGGGGACTCTCCATATGCCCGGGGTGGGAAAATGCAGTAGAGGGTGGAGAGTGCCTCCTGCTTTTATAAAACTCTGTGTTTTCCCCAAAGAATATTAAAATAATCAGTCTTTTATCACCTCTTTTTCAGCTGCTTCACCTATTTGAACGGGGTGGGAAAATGCAGCTTCTTGTACCGGTTGGGGAACTGAAGCGTCCCCCTTCTGTTTCTAAAACAGAGTCCACAGGACTCGATGGCAAAACTGGGCAGGACTGGGGCTCTCGGTGTTAGTGAAGTAACGTAAGCAATATCTCAGATCCTCATTCACAACACGTGCCAGACCGCCAGGGAGCCAGTTGCCAAGCTCTAAAGAGCCAAAACGGTGGGAAACTGATTTTTGATGTCAACCCAGCCTCAAGGGGAGATCTGCAATCCCGTCTGGTGGTTTTCAGTCAAGACTGTCACACTCTTGTGTATTTACTGATAGAATATTCAGGTGTGTTAGATAGAAATCCGTACCTTTGGTACTGGAGCATTTCTGCTTTGTATTTTTCCTGTCTTCAACGTTACCTTATACCTTTTATATCTCTTCTAGCAGTTACCACTTCAAAGGCAGGGCAGCATTTTAGTATCAGGCTCTACGTAGCGCGATGTGTGTGAGAGGATGGTCATCATAAATATTTCAGTAAGACTGCCAAAGCAGCAGTGTAGGTGTACAAGTGCATTGCAACGACAAGAATTCAGTTTAAGAGGCTAGTAAACAATTAGATTTTAATTGAATCAGTGTCCTTTAATGGCAGATGCAGCTAAATTCCGGGGTATCTGGTGAAACCTGAGGCTGTCTCAATTTCACAAGCGCTGGCTTGTAGTATGGTTTCTCCCTTGAGCGATTTTACATCCCAGCAAGCGTGGCCATCCTGAAAGGGTGTCACTTTGGAAAAGCAGACACCTGAATTCTGCTAATTAGATTTCATTTTCCATCCCACAGAAATGACAGGGAAACCTTGCCTAGTTTACCCAGCATGTAAACTAGAATGGGTAGTTCTAGTTTACAAAGGGCAACGTGTATGTGTGACTTTGCCCTCCTGTGAATGTCCTTCCTTTTAACAAAAGTTCTATTAGAAACCAGATTGGTAAATAAAAAGAAAAAGAATGAAATTGAAAATAGTTTTAATTGCCCTACAGCTCTTTCCTTGTGCTTTGTGTGTTCTGATCATTTGTCTATATTTTTGTCCTTCTCTAGTGCCAGGAAATCAGTTTGAAAAGCAGAGAAGTTGGAAAGGCCTCTTAAGGAAAGACCTGCAGTATGTGATTAAAAAGGGGACTTCAGGAGGCATTTAAACATCAGAAGAGAGAGGGTGCTAAAACCAGGGAAGGATTTACTAAAGTGCAAGTATCTTCCTCCTACAGCGTAAAGCTGAGGTGAGGGGCTGCCTGTAGGGTTTTGTCAGAAGGGAAATGACTGCCTTTCTGAGGTTGTTCACTTTCAGATCATTTGCAGATAGCAGCAAGGCTCCTGTTTGCTATTCCAGGCTCTGTGGTGCTGCCAGCTTCACGGGAGTCACACGCTAGAAATGGCCCAGTGAGGGTTGTTTGCCTCCCTTTCCTGCCGTAGCTCCCTCCTTTCCTTTATGAGTGTCCGCCCTTGAAGCTGGTAAGCAAAGTGTGTGCCCAGCTCAACAGCCTTCGGTCTGTTCCTTTTAACAAACTACCTTATTAGGCTTTAAAAGCTTTTTATCTATCGTTAAGTGCACTTGAACGGGAGAGTGTAGAATCTGGGCAAAGAAACACCAGTGCAACAACCACCTGAGTCAGAGGGACTGTGCTTCTCCCAGCCAGGTGCTCTGTCTGTGGTCTGAATTGCCTTAACCACCGAGCCCAAGCCCTGGCCCCATCCAAACCTTAACTTACTCTGTGGAATAGAAAAGTTATAAAAGTGGCAGAGCAGAGCCCGGTTGTGATGCCTTGTGTCCATGTTTTGCCCATTCCTTTGCATGGACTGTTGGGCTCCCCAAAGGGAGAGTCAAGGCTTTCTACAGGAATGTTTGTCATTTATAGGGGAAAGCTCTAGAACAAAAAGATGGGAGCGGAGGGTGGAGTTTAAAGCCCTTCTGAGAGCTTTATGCTACATCACAGAGAACAGTCTTTGCTTTTGGTTGTCACCGTGTGTGTTTCGCTGCAGCCAGAAGGGGGAGAGGGGGGTGTGCTCATGCACCTCTGAAATGCAAGGCTTTTCAAGATGCAACTTCACAGTTCTTGGGTAGTTGCTGCCAAAAAGTGGGTGTTGGGTGGGTTAAGAATCCAGACTTGCTTCACCTGCAGGAGTCTGTGGTGCTAGCAACACCGCTCCCTCGTTAGATTGAGTGCCATTCTGGAGATAGACTTTGCCCTACAGTAAGTAGGCATCCATGGAGCCCCGAATGAGAGCAGACTTGGACCTAGTTAGTGAGAATAACTTATTTAACAACCTGTAACTCTCAGTTCTTTTGATACCTGTTTAACTCTGACCTCCACATACAAGCGGACTTGTCGAAGCGCTATGCTCAGCACCCTGATTATGCCAACCACTTAACAACCAGGAAGAAAAGTGGCCGATTCGTGGCTTCTTTACAAAGTAAGTTGTTTGGGTTTTGTTTTTGTTTTTTTTTTAAAGTCCCTTTATGTAAGAAATAAAAGTTTGGTATCCACAGGTCCTTTCCCCGAGAAGTGTTTATTTTGACTAGATTCCTGTTTTCACAACACCACCCCAGGAAAGCGAGTCGGCTATTCTGTGCGATAAGGAGAGCTGCTTCTATGTGGGTATTCTCTGCAAATACCCACAGAATCATCTCACTGATTTAGTGTGTCCCCTTCCTTTGGTGAAGCAGCAGCTTCCACTAATGTCTGCTTCTGCTCCCCTGCTTTTTTTTGCCTTCATGGAAAAACATCTGGATTTAGCAGCAAACAGGCGGAAAGTGTGTAGTGTGTAGCCCCCTTTTTTTTCTAACCACAGATTAATGATTTCTCTTGCTATGAATAGGGGACTAGGGAATAGCAAATGGTTATTTCCTCAGATTTCATAGCATTAATGCTGCTGACACTGAGAGTCAGAGGTGTATGAACACCACCCTCATTGATAGAACGCAGAGGAATTTGTACTGCTAATACAAAACAACTGGCATTCTGGATTCCAGCAAAGGGCTGCGCTAAGAAATTCTTATTTGTTGAAAACCCATGTCACAGCAGGCAGGTGACACTTTGTGACAAGAAAGAAAAGAAAATCACTGGAAGGACAGTGGAGCAGAAACCATTGGAGGGAATGTTTAGGATACTGAACTACACCAGAAGGAGTTTCTTCTTGCCCTCTGGGCACAGGCGTGGGGTAGGTGCGGTGCTGCAGCCAGGCATGTACCACCATATGTGCTTTGCCTTTTTGGCTGAAATTTTGTAACTTCCCCCATCTGTCTTTCTAAGTATCTTTCACGTGCTTTAAAGCAGGCTGTTGCAAGAATACAGCTGAAGGCATGAAACTTCAGCCAGCTGCTCTAGGCTGCTGATGAGCAAGCAGAATCACAAGTCCCAAGGTCTTCTGCTACCTGCTGGTGTGTCCTTGGTTAGAAGACAGTTCCCTGTCTTACAGAACCACAGAACAGCCCAGGTTGGACAGGACCTTGAAAGACCTTCTGGTCCAACCTTTTGTGGGAAAGGGAACTTAAATGAGATTATTTACCCTCCTGCCCAGTCACCTTTTCTCCCCACTGGCTCCCATTTTTGGGGCTGTGGGCTATCAACGGGCTCTTGTTTAAGACAGACTCAAAGAGTCACTGGAGCAAGTCAACAAACTCTTGATCAGCCAGGAAAAAAAAACAGCGATGACTTTAGACAACTCAGGTCAGGTGGAAGCAGCCCTCATCTGGAAAATTTCCAACCTAACAGCTCTCCTACTTCTGTCTGTGGAGCTTTCTTGTGTAACTTGCACTAATAAGACTTTTATCCCTGAAACATAAACTGCTGCAACAGGATGAGGTAGGAAAGAGAAGTTCCCTTTGCTGCACACCCTGAAACGCCACGGAAAGTCCCTTTCACAGGTCCTGATACAGGAGTAAGGTCTCTGTCCACATCTGATGTCTTTCCAAATCCCAAACGCACTACTCCAAGGCCAGCATGGGAAGAATCATAGAATCATAGAATGGTTCAGGCCAGAAGGGACCTCTAGGGTCATCTAGTCCAACCTCCGTGCAGTCAGCAGGGACACCCCCAACTAGACCAGGTTGCCCAGGGCCTCATCCAGACTCACCTTGAATATCTCCAGGGAAGGGGCCTCCACCACCTCCCTGGGCAACCTCTTCCAGTGGTCCACCACCCTCAGAGTAAAGAACCTATTCCTAATATCCAATCAATGTCTGCTCTTCTCCAGCTTGAAGCCAGTACCCCTCATCCTGTCACTGCAGGCCTTTGTAAACAGGCCCTCCCCAGCCTTCCTGTAGGCCCCCTTTAGCGACTGGAAGGCTGCTCTGAGGTCTCCCCGGAGCCTCCTCTTCTACAGGCTCAACAACCCCAGCTCCCTCAGCCTGTCCTCATAGCAAAGGTGCTCCAACCCCCTGATCATTTTTGTGTCTCCTCTGGACCCGCTCCATCAGGTCCATGTCCTTCCTCTCTTGAGGGCTCCAGCCCTGCACACAGCACTCCAGGTGAGGTCTCACCAGAGCAGAGCGAAGTGGCAAGAAATTGGCTGACAGTTCTAAGGTTTTTCTCCCATCTCTTCCTCTACTTTAGAAATGTTCCCTCACACTGATAAATCCATCGCCTTTCACTGTCATCTTTCAACTCCTTCCCAGCAATACTTGGCAGTGGGAGAGTTGTACACCACTAAATTCCTGTCACCTGCTATATTTGCAGCTGGTTTTCATCTCTTCATAGTACTCAGTAACTGAAAGCCAAAGTTTGGGTTCTGCCATCTGCAGCATTATTTTCGAACACATTTGCGTTTGTTCCAAAATTGCAGCTCCCTCTGGCAAAGAGAACCCAAAACTGAGGCAGCTGCACCTCATTCTAGTAAGCAGACTCGGTTTCTCTGGCTTGCTTCAAATCTTCCCAAGAGATGGCAATATGAAAATAGACACCTAGCAAAAGCCAGCTTCTATTTCCTGTCAGGCCAGCAGATGTCAGAATTAACCCTCAGCCATCCCTTTCCTTTGTGCTTGTGTGGCACATAGCCAAGGCCACTGGTAGCCTCCAAAGAAGGACACCAAAAGAGCGACACTATTAAAGCCTCCGGTGGTTTTAATCTCTTGGCATTTAAAAGGTCCATCTCAGCAAAGGTCAGCACTTGGAGATTCCAGTTATTAGCGCGGCCAAGAAAACCCTCACCCTTGGTTATTAGAGAATCTTACTTCAGCTTCTCAGAGACAGAAGAGAAATGCTGAGTTTGGAGTGCCTGAGATACTGCCCCATTGCAACTCCTGCCTTGTGTCTGATCTTTTGAAGCTCCAACTGCTTAAGATTCGGGGTGGGAGTCACTTGAATCCCGAAGGCCCAGACATCCCTTGACTCCCATTAACTCTTTGAAGCACCACAAACGTGCTTTGCGTGACTGATTTCGTTCATACATGGCTAAGGAGGGTCTGTCCTTTCGCTCTTCTCCCTGGTGGCTCAAGGACCCATCGGTGGACTGGGCAGGAGCCACGTAAAGTATCTTCAGTCCTAGTGAAGCAAAGCACATGTTGAGCAGCTCGAGTCTGGAGAGTTCCTCCGATACCACGGCATGATTTGGCACAACGTGCCCAGAAGGCTCCAGCTCCTCGAAACCCCGCTTTGAGTAGCACTAATTAACAGCAGCCTGTTGGAAACAATCTGTTCTGACTTAATCCTACGCCAACCTTAGGTGGGTGCCAACCTTAACTGAGCACGCTTCATTTCTTGGGGATGAAGTCGATCTTCCCCCCCCAACCCTCCTCCCCACCACCACTAATGGGCTGTGCTCAGTCTGAAGCTTCTTACTGACATATATAAATAGAGATATAGAGATAAATAGATATTTTTATGGAGATGTTTTATAAGTGGCCTTTACTTTGTGCATGGTAATTATTGCCAAACTCTTCTTCTTTAGGAGCTACAGAGGGGCTGGTTCTGCAGTCTTTAGGAAGCAACCAAGCTGTCTCTGTTGCAAGGGGGACCTGGGGTGCGGGCTTGGATTTTGATTTTTATTATTCAGCTATAATTTGCATGGTTTGGATTTGGGTTTTGTCTTGGTGTCTTATCATTTCTTTTTATTATTATTTATTTCCTCATTGGTTCTCTGGCAGGGACACAATGGGCTCATGCAGGAACTTAATTCTCAGTCTTTGAGAGACTGATTGAAGCCATCTGTGCCATTGAACACTTCAGAAACACCTGCCTTGGGCAGCCCGTGGTGTTGATCAGTGTGAGAGCCTAGAAGCACAGTTTCTTTACAAGCTAGAGGGGCTTTCACAGGTTAGTGAGGTGCTCCTGTATCTCTGGCTTGGCTGGGCAAGAGAGTGAGCCAGCAACAGCTGGGCTACGGATGTTGCCTCATGAGCAGGAAAAGGGGTCAGCAGAGACTAGGACAACAATTGAGGATTCAGAAGTAGGTTCACAAACATAGCAGTAGCAAAAGACTGTCAAAACTGCTACTGAGGTAGGTCATTTTACTTGCTCTTTTCTTTTACTCCTTTTTCCTGAAATGCTCTGTTTGGCTGCCCCGTCTGAGTAACACGTCTCTCCCAGCCAGCCAGCTTCCAATAACCTGGGCTCTTGGTTGGAGGCAGAAAGGGAGCTGTGCTTTCCTGTCCTTCTTGTTCCTGCTGTGCTCTGTAGCCAGGAGAGGACCAGGGTCACTGGGTACCAGGAAAGCAAGGCCAGCCTCTCACCCCTTCCCTCCGGGTCAGGTTGAAAGCCAATCCCAGGGGTATGTGCCTACTGAGCTGGCCCAGTTTCCTGGCAGGTGAACCACGGCCTCGTCTCTTTGCAGTTAGTCCAGTCCACGGGTTTTTTTTCTTGAGCACAATTTTCCCATGGGAAGCGTAACCGGGATGTGACAGCTACCCTATTTAAACAAAAAGGTGTATATTACAAAAAAAAAAAAAAAAGAATTTTAAAAAAATAATAAATAAAAATCCTAATCCGAAAGTATAGTGTATCTGAGATTCCTCTGTTACAGACATTTAGTCTACAGGTTTATGGCTACATTTGCTATGTTATGCTTGAATAAACATATAATTCATTGAAATACACAAGACTGATAAAAGTAATACAATCTCTTTAAGGAGAATAAACTGTTTGTAAATTTATAAAGAGTATAATCTGTTAGGCCTTATTTGAAGTATGTACTGTGGTTTGGTAAAAGTACAACATTAAACGAGCCTTGCCAGATGAGGACTGGTTGGGTGGTTTTTGTGTGTGTGTGTGTGTGTGTGTACAGATGCTTTTGAATACTTGAAATCTTCATTTAACACCAAAAAAAAGAAACAAACCAACCCCAGAACTCTACAGGCAGGGTGTGCGAAAGCCCAAGAGCGAAGTGCTCTTCAGATCCCTGTGCACAACAGCTCCAGGGAGGGAACAGACGAATTTGTTTTCCTGAACAATTTGGACCCAGATTAATTTGGAAACCAAAGTGGCTGGTGGTGCCACTGACTGGGTGGAGATTTTTAAAAGAAGATGTGATGAAAACTAAGTAATGGTAAGAATTCAGGCAGCTGCTGCCACAGCACATCCAACTGGTGTTTGGTCACTACGATGAGGCAGAGAACTGCGTAGGTAGAGCGGTTCCAGACTGCGAGGCAGGATTCGGTGTCAGCAGGACCCAGTGAAGGGAAGGGTAGAAGCTGCTTGGCTGGATTTATAGGGGCTCTGGTGAAGATGCATTTTAGATCCCATCACATGCTGAGCCTCAGAAGTCAATAAGGTGGGATTTCCCTTTGCAGAGCTGTGCTGGATAAACCCGTTAATCTCAGAATCCTTCAGTTGTCCCACAGCAGGAGGCAGTAGGAGGGTTAGTGTTAACGTGGCGTTTCTCCCTTCCCAGCTGCCTGCACGGGGTGGTTCAGCTGTGCCAGAAATGAACTGAAAACGCTGCTTTTGGGTGTAAGGGATTGGGGGGAGCTACTTTGTACTGTTGTGAAAGAAGGCTTAGAAGACAGAGATTCAAACAGCGAGGCTTATTTATTAAGTTAGATTGTTTTTTCTGTTTTGAAAGAGAAAGAGCAGTCCCTTAGATGGTCGAGGGAGGAAGGGGCAGGAGAGAGCATGTTTCTGGAAGCTTCCTCACCTGCCCTAGACAGGCAGCCTGATTCCTTCCCTAGGCAAGCATGCCTCAGGTTTAAGCACACTCCCAGTTTGTTGATGATTGTTCTGGTGGTCCACCAAGACCAGCTGTAAGAAATTTCCCACAGGTGTTTCCAGAGCTGTGCCCAGCCATCATCATCTGCCCTGTCCCAGCCCCACTGGTCTTCACACTGAGTGAGGTGTGTGAGAGCTGCTCCACGACCCTGCCCTGCGTGCAGGGAGCTGTGAAGAAGGCCAACCTGCGTGCCGTGACATGGAAACCTGGACACGGGCTGTAAGGTGCTCCTTCCCACCACGGCAACTTGAAATGGGGCTGTCCCTGCAGGCAGGCAACCAAATGGGGCCAAACAGACCGAAACCTCGCCGACACCTGCTGCAGCCCAGAGCGGGGGTTTGCAGAGGTGCAGTGATAGCGATGACGAGCAACAGGAGTGTGCTCAGGACCTGCAGGTGGTGCCCTGCCTGCAGCCACGCTCCTGCCTTCAGTTTGACACCGGTTCTTCACTTTGCTGCGGTGAGGCTGGCAGCTCTCTGGGACTGCGATTCCACGCACCAGCCATGCCTCGGGAGGCTGGAGAGGTGGGCCTGTCCCTGCCCAGGGCAGGGGGATTGGAACTTCATGATCTTTAGGGTCACTTCCAACTGTAACCGTTCCATGATTCTATCATTCTATGAACAGGGCAGAGTTAGAACTTCCCTGGGCAACCTGGTGCCTAAAGTAATATTTCAGATCAACAGATTTTCCTGGTTTCTGTATTTTGCTGAGAATCAAGTATTTTGTGTGTGGGTTTGTACAGGTGCCCGTTTCTTAATATAAAAATGACTTTGAGCAAGCTAATCTCAAGAGTGCCATCTGCTGCTGGTAAGAGCGAGTCACAGTGTAAGCCCGGCAAAGCTGGGTGCGGGATGTGGGTTCCTGCACAAAAGATAGTTTTATGATATGAGGAATTCAGGCATCTCAGACCATTTCAGTTCTTTTTTGGAACTAACCCAAAGCTAGGAGTCTGGCTGCGGGGACCAGCAACGCCAGGGCTCTCCCACCACCATTGAGAAGGATATTTATTTATTGGGGTTTTTTTCATTTTCAGGTCAGTTCTAAATTTATTATCTCAAGGCAAGCTTCAACTGGCACTGAGGCATTCTGTGTGACTGTACACCTACACCGTCTGGAAGCATGGAGGCGAGAGGGAAGACTGCTGTGTGGTGTGGCTGCTCCGCCAGCTGGAGTCAAGCAGAAGGGCCATAAATTGCCTCCATACCCCCATTCTTTTTCCTTGGTCACTCACAGCTCTGAAGCTTGTCACGGGACTGCTATGCCTCTTCTCAAATTCTCTTGGCTACAAAAACAGCTACTGGGGTTTCCAGGGTGTTCCGCAAAAAGCCGGTGGTCCCTGTCTGCAAATCACACCTCCCACCAGACCAGGTTGCTCCAAGCCCCATCCAGCCTGGCCTTCAACCCCTCCAGGGATGGGGCAGCCACGGCTTCTCTGGGCAACCTGTTCCAGGGTCTCACCACCCTCATGCTGAATGATTTCTTTCTGGTATCACATCTCAATCTCTCCTCTTCCAATTTAAAGCCGTTACCCCTTGTCCTGTCACTCCACTCCCTGTCAAAGAGTCCCTCCCCATTTCTCCTGTAACCCCTTCAGGTACTGGAAGGCTGCTCTGAGGTCTCCCCAGAGCCTCCTCTTCTCCAGGCTGAATTCTATGATTCTATAATGCTCCTGTGAGAAAGATAAATAGGAGCAAAGGTAAAGTGGGGTAAGAAGGGGGCACCTGTGGAGGTCAACTGGTTGGTTTCAGTCAAATGGTTGCCTTTACCTCAAGTGACAAGTCATCTGAAGAATCAAAAGAACTTTAGGCCTCTGCAACCAGCTGCTGGCAGAAAACACCAGTCAAACCAGCAGATGCCAGAGGAAAGCCCACCAAGGCTTGACTGTTGGCCTAAACAGAAGTTACAGTTTTCCTGTAAAATAAAACACTTCAGCAGCATGTGAAAAATCCCTCTCTAGCCCACAGGGTCAAGGACTGGGAGGCACTGTGTACCCAAGACATGGGATGGATTGGATTGTGGTGTATTTTTTTTAGCAATGCAAAACACCCTTCTCCTACACTATATTCCCATCACTCGGAATTTCCTCCAATAAAAAGAAACACAATCCAGTCTGAGCCTCTTTTATATAATACACACCTCTCAAGTGCCCCCTCAGATTTTTCTGAGACAATCAAGAGATTGAGGTGGGGTGGGATGGGTAGGGGTAGGGTAGGACAGGGCATGGTGTAAGCATATGGTATGGATGGCATTGCTTGGTGTGGTATGTTGAGGTATGGTATGGGTTGGTAAATTATGGCAGTATATGGCAGAGCATGGTATTGTTTGATAAAGTACAGCAATGTACGGTGTGGTGTGGTAATGTATGGCAGAGTATGGTAAGGTATGGTAGTGTACATGGTATGGTACGGCATGATACACGGTATGTTATGGTACGGTATAGTATGGTATGGCATGACATGGTATGGTTTGGTGTGGTATGTTGAGGTATGGTTTGGTAAATTACGGCTATGTACGGTGTGGTCTGGTAAAATACTGCACAGTATGGTATTGTACACTATACAGTGTACACTGTGGTACGGAATGGTACACGGTATGGTACATGGTATGGTATGGTATG
>VZTM01025407.1:5286-65148 GCA_013400555.1 Jacana jacana
GATGAGTCAGTTCTGGTATTGTTCCAGTGGGAGTCACCAGTCAAGTAGAGTGTTTTGTTTGGTAATCATATTTCTACTCTTGATTAAAATTAGGATCTGGTTTCTCCATTTTAGATAGCTTGCACTATTTGGCTAAACACTTGAATCATTACTCCTTTCCTTCTCAGTATTTATTTGGTTATCAGCTATCTCTTTGGGTTTGCTTTTAAATACCTGGTAAAAGTTTTATTTCAGTGTATCTTTATGGTGGATTTATGGTTTGATTTTGATGGTCTTGAATGCCCTTTAAGTTATGTCAATAGCAAATATTGTGTAGGTTTCTGCCATGTGACTATGTTAAGTGCTGGACTGCTGCTGTACCACTTCAAGCAGAATTTGGAGACTGATTTCTATTGAAAAAAACCCTGTATCTCCAAATTTTACTCTCTTTTATGTATTATATTAATGCATTGTTTTTAAAGTACTCTAGGCAATCATACTGGGAGGCATTTTATATTACTGTGGTTATACAGGTTGTGGAGAAATTGTGCAGAAACAAAAACCAGAGTGATGAAGTTCAATAAATTTGCATGAATTATCCTCTTTCTTTCTTAGATATTTGGGCAATTGGCTGCATATTTGCTGAACTATTGACTTCAGAACCTATCTTTCACTGTCGTCAGGAGGACATCAAAACAAGTAATCCTTTTCATCACGATCAGCTAGACCGCATTTTCAGTGTAATGGGATTCCCTGCAGGTAATTTATTTTCATTAAAGTGTCAGACGTAATGGTACTGAGTTCATTTATTTTTTTTCTCCTGAAGGAAATGACTAGTTGTTTGTATAGGTATGAAGAAACTGTCAGTTTGATGGATTTGGAAACGCTGACAACTGTGGAACAATAGCACTGGCCGACAAACAGAAAATCACACAACTGCTCTAGTTATTTATTCTTGTGTGCTGCTTAACCTTCACTTTCAGAATTGTAAATGTTGCTTCTTTTTCCTCCCCACCAAAGATAAAGATTGGGAAGACATAAGGAAGATGCCAGAATATCCAACTCTTCAGAAAGATTTTAGGAGAACAACGTAAGTGATGATAACACACCACCTCAGTGAAGGTAGCAGATAGGCAGAAAGTGGCTCCTGTCCTCTGACTTTTTTGGGAGGGCTTTTTGGAGCATTTGAGTTCTAATGCTGGCAGCTGTCCTATTTGAATTAGCTGTTTTGCTTGAACGATGTTCTCTCCCTCAGCTGCTTGTTAAAAGCATCAATTGAGCAGCCTCCTTATTTCTCTAGAAAGGGTCTTCCCAAGTGCAGTGTGTTCTGTGGCAGGCACAGAAAAATGAACTTGCTTAAACCACTTGTATTCCCTGTTCAAAGTAACGTCATTCATTTTGTGTGAGAAGGAGTAGGAAAGCACCTCCCTGGTCCTTTTGACCAGCAGATATGTGGAGACAGTAAAGTAGCAGACAGAAATTTCAGTGGAAGGGAACATGTTTGGTAGATTGTGATGCAAAGCCTATCTGGCATGTGAGAATTTTCTGCTTTTAGTGTTTCTTGGTGCTTTGGCTAAATTAGTCCAGTAGTTGTGGTAGGTCAGACACATCAGTGTACTGAGCAACACAGACTCTGCTGTAAGGCAGAGGACATAGATTTAGGATTCTGTTTCCAGCTCTGATGTGGATTCATTACACTGGCTTTAGGTAAGATCTGAAGCTTATCTGTGCATGAAGCTTCTTTCTTTTGAAAGTGGCTGTAGATAACCTCTGCATTTGTCAATTAAAGGCAGGGCATGGGTCATACTTATTTGGGGCATTCTAAGGACTGTATGTTTTGCAGTCCTTGGGGCTGGGGAAACTGCTCTGCCAAATAGCAACTGGAAACAATAGCTGAGCTGTTGTGCAG
Organism: Jacana jacana; assembly: GCA_013400555.1. Lineage (NCBI taxonomy): Eukaryota > Metazoa > Chordata > Aves > Charadriiformes > Jacanidae > Jacana > Jacana jacana. The sequence goes on from VZTM01025407.1 coordinate 7,175, forward strand.
TTACAGACTGCTCTACACTTTCCGTGGCAGAGTTGCTTTAGAAAACCGGAGTATAACCTTTGGGATTAGTCTCTCTGTCATGTACCCGTGTCAGCAGCTTGTCCATACACTATAAAAGTTGCATGCTCCGTGGAAACATTCTGCACACAGCTGATACTAGTGCTACTAGTGACAAGCACTCTTAGAGTGTCAACTGCTAGATAAGTATCTGACAAGTTTTCTGATAGCAGTTCTTTTTATAGTTTACTTATTAAGGGCTGGTAAGTGGTTTTATGATTAGTTGGTACAGTTCCATATTCTTGATGCTGTATAATTTCAGAAATGTCTCTGTTTAACTGTATTTTCCAGATATGCCAATAGTAGCCTCATAAAATACATGGAGAAACACAAAGTCAAGCCTGACAGCAAAGTTTTTCTTTTGGTAGGTACAACTTGAAAATCACTGTGATGATATGAATGAAAGGCATTTCTAATGGTAACACCTGTGTCTGTTTTTCTTATTTTAATAAACACTGACATTAAAGAAAGCTATCTATTACTCAGTAGCCGTTTTGTAGATGTGTTTTCTTCATATACATTCATGCTGAGCATGTGCTTAAACTGCTGGTATTGAAGATCTGAGTGTCTTATCTAATTAAGATCTGCAAGGTGGTAAGTCTTACCCTTAGATCTTCTGTGCAAATAGTATACTGAGTATGATATATCCCTTCTTTCTATGTTGTTTCAGAGAGCTAAAGAGCTCCCAAAAGTTAGAGATTTGTGAAGAAAAGGAAGAGGAAAGGAGAAATTTAATTATTTCCTGTAGTAATTTTCCTCTTCCCGCCCCTCTCCTCTCCCCGCTTCTTTTTCTTCCCTCTGATGATAGTCCATCTCTGTTCTGGGGGGGATTCCAAACAATGTCCCTAAATGTGTATTTGCTGGTTAGTCTAGTACAGCATCATTTCTGAATGCCTCTGTGATGACTTAGTGCTGTCTAAATTTAGGAATGAAGTTCAAAGTGACTTTGCTAGTGCTGTGAGCAGGGAGTCTCTGTAATGAGGCTGTTAGTGCAGCTTGAGTTCTAGTGGTCTGTTTTCATCATTATTACAGAATGAGCCTAGCAGTCTTCTCTCTTGGTCCTGGCAAAGATCTGCTCTTTGGCTTGTTAGTAGCCGCTGGATGATCATGCAAATAACTGTAGAAGCAGAATAGGTTGGTCTCAAGTGGGTGGAAGAGAAATTATTCACATAATAAGTATGAGATTTCAAGAAAAAAATAATGGAAATTTCCTAAACTCGACTTAACTGGGCACACATTGGAATGATCTGGAGGAACAGTCTAAGTGAACAGATGGCAATTGTAAGAGATATCATTAGTTAGCACCTGAATTTCCCCCCATTTTCTTACTAAAGGTGGAAGCCACCAGAAAGCCTCATGGAAAGGCAAAGAAGCAAACAGGTTGCTTATATGGATAATTCATCAAGGCCATGAAAACTAAGTTGAGAGCTGCCTTGGGTAGGTAGGCTACTTTTCCAGGGGGAAATATTAATCAGATCTCTAAAGAACACACAACTATCTATAGGGTGGCAAAATACATATATATATATATGTATATATGTATATATAAACAAAGGAACTTTTTGTGATGGAGTAGTGAGACAGGATTATTTGTGTGACTGAGCAGATACATAGGTGTCTACCTATTTATTCCCCTATATAATTGTGAGAATTAGAACAGAGATTTCCAAAAGGCTAAGGGCTCTTTCTGAACATCATGAAGAACACAGTCCACTTAACAAGGTTAGTTTCTCTTAGACAATTTTTTCTCACTGTTTATAATCTGGGGTGAATAAGGGTGGTTTAGTGATCAGCCACAGAGACAGAGGCTGGTCTCAAATAGGTCAGTCTCGCAGAGGTATGCATAAAAATGATCAGGAACATGGACAGCCTTCTTAGCTGCCTGGTAGAAAGTCCTAGAGGTGTTGATCAATAGCCGGCTGAACATGAGTCAGCAGTGTGCCCAAGTGGCCAAGGCGGCCAATAGCATCCTGGCTTGAATCAGAAATAGTGTGGCCAGCAGAACTAGGGAAGTGGTTGTCCCTCTGAACCTGGCACTGGTGAGGCCCCACCTTGAGTGCTGTGTCAAGTTCTGACCCCTCATTACGAGTAAGACATGGAGATTTTGGAGCGTGTTCAGAGAAGGGCAACAAAGCTGGTGAAGGGCCTCAAGGGTCTAACGGAGAACAGCCGAGGGGACTTGGGTTGTTCAGCCTGGAGAAAAGGGGGCTGAGGGGAGACTTTATCGCTCTCTACAGCTACCAGAAAGATTGTAGCAAGGTGCAGGTTGATCTCTTCTCCCAGGTAACAACGGATAGGATGAGAGGAAATGGTCTCAAATCATACCCAGGGAGGTTATTAGGAAAGATTTCTTCACTGAGGCGGTTATCAGGCATTGGAACAGGCTGCCCAGGGAAGTGGTTGAGTCACCATCCCTGGAGGTATTTAAATGACCTGTAGATGTGGTGCTGAGGGACATGGTTTAGCGGTGAGGTTGCAGTGCTAGGTTTGTGGTTGTACTCTATCATCGTAACGATCTTTTCCAGCCTAAATTATTCTGATAGTTGATGCCTCATTGCTGCATTAAGAAGGTCTGTATACATGAATTGCTACAGCAGAGGCTACAGCAAAGTGCCTGCCTTATCTTGTGAAAAATCCCAAAACCCGGCAGATTTCAAAGGAGAAGTGTACATTGCTTTCCCAAATCAAGAGATTAGAGATGTGTATGCTAATGAACTTGGAAGTCCACGTATTCTGAAGCAGACTCCCTAAAACTTCTTGTTCATTTCCAAAGTAGTTGTGGTAGTTTTTTGAGGTTACCTCCATCTTGCAAGGTGACTTCTGAATCTGCTTTGTAACCTTCACTGATCGAGGCTTTGTGCTATTGAGTACAGCAAGTGTGTGCATGGAGAAAGTATGACATCAAGTAGAGCAGTGCAGGATAGCAAGGGACTCTTGACAAAGAGGAGGATATTGTGCCACTCTGCTGGTTGACATTGCATGTTAATATTTACATGAAAGGCAGAAAGTCTTCCATCCAGGAAGAGGCATCTGTTCTTGCTATCCTGGAAAAGTTACAAGCATAGTATTTATAGCTCTCCTGTCAGGCCAGTAGAGCCTGACAGTGGGCAATCTTGAGAGCTGCTGAAAAGTATGAGACTGTTGATGAAGTCCGGTCTCACAGGCTTTCTATATTGTGTTAGCAGCTGCTACCCTGAAAACAAATTGTCTGGACATTGTGTATTCACTTTGCTAGGAGGAACAGAAGGTACAGAAAACCAGATTTTGTCAAAGAAAATTGGTTCACAAGAGCGTCACTGCTAGGCAGGATATCTCACTTTGAGTGATGTTACACGTGTTATCACCTGGATTGGGCAAAATTATTATATTCTCTGGGGTGGAGGGGGATTACTAAGGGAATGGGAAGATCATTAAAAGGTCTGCAGTGGTGTCACAAGCCACGAAAACAAAAATTTTGCATGTAGGGAGAGATAGTGATTTGTAACAAAGATACTGAATACTAAAACTGTTCTCTGTATTCGTTGTGTCATGTGAAGTCACCGTGTAGGAAGCCAGCAGCACATTAGAGGTTAAATTTGTGAAGGTATGCAGGAAACGTAGGGTTAAGGGTTACCTGACAACATAAACCACAGTAACTAAGTGTGCCATGCAAACTCTCCAGGTGTGTGCAATGCAGGGCCATCCTCACAGAATCACAGAATACCAGGGATTGGAAGGGACCTTGAAAGATCACCCAGTCCAATCCCCCTGCTGGAGCAGGAGCACCCAGATCAGGTCACACAGGAACGCGCCCAGGCGGGTTTGGAATGTCTCCAGAGAAGGAGACTCCACAACCTCCCTGGGCAGCCCCTTCCAGTGTTCCCTCACCATAAAGAAATTTCTTCTCTTATTTAAGTGGAACTATGGAGTTCTAATTTTGGACAAGCAGCAGGAATCAATTCAGGAGCTGGTTTCAAGTGAACCGGTGGATAGAGAGACAGCCCAAATTGCTCTTTGTTGTGTTGTCAGTCTTTTGTGATCTGTGGCACGAAAAGTATGGCAGGAAGGAGAGGTGGGAAGGAAGTGGCAAAAGTACAGAGAATTTGATAAGACCTCATCTAGAAAGCAGGATTTAACTACAACTACTGAGAAAGGAAATACAGGGCATTATCTTTCTTGATGAAGATGAGTGCTTTTACTGAGGCTGTTTACTGTACCATTTATATATATATAAAATATAGACTTGTGTGTCAGACTTTTGCTTTCTGTGAAAAAGCCCCAGATATGAATGCCAAAATGGCATTCTTTTGCTGAATATCCAGAGGATTTCTATTGGAAGCCTGGAAGATGGAATTTGAGCTAAGATGCCCTTTGCAGAAGGAGTTTTATTTTCACTGTAGACTTGAATTAAGAGAGTATTGTGTGAGAGCAGGATACTGCATGATGTAATTTGGGCACCCAAATGTCCTACTGTGAGTTTTTCAGAATGTGGTAAATAAATAACTAGAAATGTATGTTATCCCTATAATTCCAGTTTTATACTACTAATATATAGTAATCCTCTTTTATAGCCTGCTGCAGCCAACAGCATTCTAGCTAATAAACTTATTATTGCTTTCTTCCTAGCAAGGAAGAAAGGTTACTAGGAAAGGTCTGCTCCTCCTCTTTCTCATTTCAGTACCAATTAGAGTGGGATTGGGAGCTGCGTGAGTGACGGAGTGCTCTGACTGTGGAATGTTGCCCTTGCAAGAGATGAAGATTTATTGTTTCTGTCCCTAATGCAATATGACGAGTCCTCGTCATGTTCTGTCTCTTCTGACACTTTTTTCCTCTTGTGTCAGCAGTACAGAACGGTACAAAAGCTATACATGTGTCACCACAAAATGCCATTATTTAGAAATGATGCTTTATGAACCTGTAATAGCTGAATTTTGCTATAGCACAGTGGTTCAGCTTCAGCAATCAATATTGCCTGATACTCTTAACTCTTATTTCTTCCATGAGAAGTGCTTCACAGCTGTACTGCTTTGACGGGTATGCATTCTAGTTCTTGGGAACTGGACTGAGCAAGCAATGCTAATTTAGGCTTGTCTAAATAAGCCACAAATAATTTAATAATCCACAATCCAAGAAATATAAATCATCATTTGGAAAATTATGGTTTGATAAGCTTTTTGCTGTTTTTAATGTTATACTTTGCAGCTTCAGAAGCTTCTTACTATGGACCCTACAAAGAGAATTACCTCAGAGCAGGCTTTGCAGGACCCCTACTTTCAAGAGGATCCTCTGCCTACATCAGAGTATGTATTCCCTCTCCTGTGCATTTCAGAGGTGTTTTCTTTCTGCAGAGGCTAATCCCTGAAATGAGAAGACAGCTGAAAAACTCGTGGATATCCGCCTACATCTACAAGTAGTAGTAGTTCAGGCATGCTCAGTAGAAACTGTTAGTGTAGTACTGAAGTATTTCTATCTCCTGATGCCAGAACTGAGGGGTTGTGGACAACAATAACACAGTACCATGCTGGTGTTGGAATTCTGAATGTACTCATTTGGGGAATGAATCAGTACCTTGTTCTGTCTAACACAGCCTCATAGAGCCCTGTTCTACAGTGCCTGGTTTCATTGTTCCTCCTGCTGGGAGAGTTGTCTGAGCTACAGCTCTTTCCGATGCCCTCTTGTACAGGGTAATGGCATGAGGAGAGAGAAGTGAAGAGATCAGTGCTTAAAATCCCACCAGTCCTCGGTTCAGAAGGCTTGAGAGTGCAGACTTTATATCCTTATCGATTTTATGGTCATGAAAAATTCAAATTATATAGTCAGTTCCTACTGGCAGGCTTTCCTCTTCCAGTTTTATTTCTCAGTTTTTATAAGCCTGGTGGTTCATAGCATTGTGATCCGTAGGAGCTGGCTACAGGGAGACTTCCACCTTTGCTTTCACTGCTTCCCCAGCTAGCAGGCAACACTGGAAGGTGAGAACAGCCATTGGACTGCACAAGGAGTCTAGTGGAGACTAGCTGGGAATTATTATTATTTTTAATTTCTTTTCCTTTTTCTGTTTGGATAAGCCATAGCAGCTCCATAGCAGCTAAGATCAGGAACTGGTTGCACACTGATTGAATGCTGGCACAGAAATCTGAAAAATAGTTACTGGTCAAGATCTACCAGTAATTTTCAATTTAGTGTTTATCTGATACTATTTGGTGAAAGCTCTATCTCCCTATGGAGTACAGGATAACGTTATGATAAAGTCTCTGTCATAAACATTAAGGAATGTTCCAAATCCCATTAGCTAAATGAATTTAAAAGCTGTCTTTTAAATTCTCTAATCAAGACCTGAGAAGCTAATTGAAAGTAACTCTGCAGCTGTGATTGACAAATATATTCAAGTCCGCTGTAAGCCAAGGCAGGCTCATAAGGCATTAATGCTCTTTGGATCAGGCCCTTTATTCAGCAGGCCGTGCATGTTCCAACTAGGTGTTGTGGAACCTCTGACACTGTATTTGTTCATTTTGCCACCTGGATCAACAAGTGGTTTCTGGCATTCAGGCATGCTCAGCCATGCCATGATTTCTAAATGATGGCCTCATGCCAACAGCAGAGATGTGATGTTGTGATCAGTACCTAACTCCTGGTGTCTGCTGCTATTTTGGGTGCTCATGGTGCCAATCACTTATGGAAGCAGGACTCATGAAATATAAGAAATTAAATTGTGTTAAATTCACTTGTTTTTAATATAGAATTAAGTGAATGTATATCGTATGTACATATTTGTGGAGTGTTTACTGTGTTTCAGTGTATTTGCTGGCTGTCAGATTCCATATCCTAAAAGAGAATTCCTCAATGAAGATGAACCTGAAGAGAAAGGGGATAAGGTATTATAAACTCTTTTCTTTTTTTTTTTAATTTTCTTTTAAGTATGCAATAAGAAAGAATCATAGTGCTACTATATGAAAACTAATTAAATGAGAAGAGTTAACTAAAAATGTGTTTTCCAGGCAAGTCTCTCTTAAAACTGTTTTCCAGACAGATTAAAAGTATGGGATGACTTTGGGGGGGGGTCTCAGGTGGTGCCACCAGCATGGTTTGCCCTGACCTGTGGGGAATGAGCTGGATGGGCTATTCCGACAGCAGTAGCCTGTTTTCAGCTGGCATCATCCCAAGAGGACCTTGCTGCCTCCTCCTGCGTCGCATGATGAAAATACATTGGGATCACATGAAAAGAATGGCATTTCCATTGTATGACTGGCACACATCCAGCCATTTGAAAGTCGATGGCTGTCAGGGTCTCAAATAAATAGTGGCAGCCTGCTCCTGGCACTGCATCAGAACATCTCATCCATCTGCGCACGGTTTCCTGGTCATGTTTTAAGGGCCTTCAGACAAAGCAGTAATAAGGACTGTGAACTGTTCTGGTAGCGACAATCTGCTCTCAATGCTCTGTTTCCCATAGGCATGGGCAAGGACTTGTTTGTGTGCTTAGTAAATTTTGGTGTGTTTGCAACATATTCTGACCTGCTTTGTGTGTGTGTCCCAGCTGACCTCCCCATCATGTTGTGAAGGCTGGACAATGCTGCCATAGTGTATGGAACAGCTTGTTATTTTCCACTAAAAGTGCACAGTGAGACACCCAACAGTAAGGTATAGCTAGAAAAATATAAAGGAAACAGCTTTAAACTGTAATGATCTGAGGACTACATCAGGACTGTTAATCTTTTGGAGAAGCTATTTGACTACATGCACCTTCTGTTTTCAGATCTTTGTGTAACATGTGAAACTAGCTGAGTTTAAAAGTATGCCTATCGCAATATATTTCAGACAGTAATTTTTGGGTTTGGAACCTGTACCATAGATTCTTCTGCACCAAGAACAAGTGGTAATGTCCTGGGTTTTTGTGTCTGGATAGTTTTTTCAAAAAGAGGAAACAAACACCTCAGCAAAAATGCAAAGAAAGTCATTAGACTGATTTGATTGTAATTTAGTTACAAGCTTTGCTTCAGCTCTTGTGGCTTCACAAACAAACCCAAGCCTTATGAATTGAAATGGCTCTGGCTTTTGTTAGGTCAGTGTATTTAAGAGTAAATATCTTTTTCCTGGGAGTGTTGGGGGTGGGGGGAAAACAATGGCATATCTGTATTCAAAACAGCCATTATATAAATGATCTTTGAGGTTGTTGGTGACAGTCACGTATTTGCACAAATTACCTAAATGGCCTCAAAAAAGTTTAATTCGAGTCACGAATTGTCCATTGAATGTGTTCTCCCAGTGTAAAAAATATGAAGGTAAAGGATACTTTGCAAGTTGAATCTGTGCCATATTTTGTTTCTTTATAATGTTGTTGCAAGTGAAAGGAGTTTAATTGTTTTTTAATAGTCCTTTTAGTTTCTGGTTTGTTTTTGAAAACATAAATACCTGTAGAGTCTTTTGGAAGCCTAGAGGAATTCTCTGTGTTTGTTTTTTTGGAACTTGCATCTGAACTGAATAACCTTTAACATAAGCATCTGTTCTTCAAAATGGCTAATTGTTAGCAAAGCTAAAAGGAGTGTTTGTAGAACAAAGTGAAAAAATTCTTTTCCCATGCAAATTCTGTTAGGCAAGTGTCTGCTTGGTTTGCTTGTGGGCAGGACCAGAATTTCGTTTTGGTAATTTGTGCCCGAGCAGTGACAAGTGGTAGTATGTTGCCGACTTCAGACTTTTTTTAAGGTTACTCATTTTGGAAGAAACGTGAACTAGACTGACCTGAGGACGATGTTTTTGCTGGCATAAGCTGTTTTTGTGCACTAAGACCCCAGCCAGAGTCTGACAGCGGACATCTCCATCTCTCCTGTAGCTGCACAGGAGAGCAAGCTCAGACTAGCAGGGTAAAATTTGTTCTAATATCCAAAGCATGAAACATGGGTCCTACAACAAACTGTCACCTTTAATTGTGAGAGTTCCTGCTATATTTATTTACGTGTCCCAAAATTGTGGTTTTTCCACTTACAGTAGGAACCATGTCACTTGCATCCAAACAACCCTATGAAAACACAAACTTCACAATCCTAGAACAAATACTGCCTTAGTCACTGGTCCTTGTTTGTTTAAGAGAAGCTCAATCCATTATTAAAAGGCAAATTGCTTCTTAACAGGTTTGTTGGGGTTTTTTACATGCTGGCTTGATGAACTTTTAAAAGTACTAAAGTTTAATCTCCTGGGAAACAGAAACTGACTGAAATGGGATTTGAGGACTGCAAGCAGGATGATACATTATTGGTTTTACTAAATGGGAAATGAAAATGCAATCCACCTCTAAGTCCTTGAAGGAGCAAGTCATCTTTGTAATCTTAAATGAATGTATCAGTGCAGATTTCATCTGAATGTATCTGGGGAGATTGTTGTGATGAATGGCATAGATCAGATAAATGACATGAAAATCTGTAAGTAACTAAATGCCATTTGATGACAGGGGGCATCAAGAATTTTCTGCTAGTAGTATCTGGTTGTCCTGATTTCTGATAAACTAATAATGTGAGTTTTTTATAAAAGGCTGCCATTTGATGTAATTTGTTAATTATAGAAACAAAATTCCAGAAAAAAACACCAACCTGAAACTTCCCATACAGCATATTGGAGGGAAGGTGTTAAAGATTTTTAATTCAGGCCATGACAATTTTAGGGTGCTTCCATGACGAATGAGTGACATCTCACATTTGGAGCAAAATTGCTTTTCTTTGCAATTTTCTTATGTACTTCTGTGTTCTGATGGAGGAACCATCTCGTGCTTGAAAGCAGACAACTGGGTGGTCCTTCCTTGTAACTGTCTTAACCAGAGGGCAGAGCTGAACTCTGCTGGTTTTCTAAACTTCCCTCCAGTTCCTTAATACTCTTTATAGTCTGCAGCCCTTTGAAGCCAGAAGAGCACAATGTCTTTTGCACCCATGTTCCCCGTCTTAACTTTTTTCTCCCTTTCGTGGCTCCTTTATCTTGGTCTCTCTTCCTGCCAGGTCCTATCGTCATCTTAATTGCCTGCCTTCTCTTCCTTCACTAGGCCTCTCTTTCCCTTGCCAGGTTCCCTTCCCTTGGTTGTTTCCTCCTCTTTTGTCTTCAGCTACTTGTCTCTGGTCAGCTTTCACTTTTGTGCTATTTCAGTACGATTTTCTGAGCCTATATGTAGCACACTGTGTATTCCCAGCACACTGCTCTTTACCAGGTACTTAAAAGCCCAGGAGAGCAAAACGGTAATGAAACCCATTTCTGGTTCTGCCACAGAATTTCCTCACAACCTGGAAGAAATTAGATCCTGTCTCTGGTCTCAGTTTGCGCTACCTTTCTGGCAGCCTCCTTCGGGTTATTGTAACGTGTCATTTGTGAAGGTTTGAAAAGTGGTTTTGATTCTGAGTGAACAAGGCTGTTGAAGCACTTAAGAGTAATTTGCTGTGGTTCACCACATCTGCCACTGAGCACTAGTGAAATTTTGGGGGGTTTGATTTGGTTCATTAGCCCATTACTGCTTTATAAATGGTTCCTTCCATCCTCTTCCCAGGGCCCTTGGCTAGCTGTAGGAATCACTAGACTGTTCTTTTGGTTTTAGTCTAGCTTGCTTTGCTAAAAAACCCCCAAAACAACCACAAATAAAATAAAATACAAGTGAACTGCAAATGGGATACCCCCTAAAGCGTCCAAGAGCGTAATGAGGACACACTTCCCCAGACACACAGCCGTGCTGTGTTTTCCCATGGAGCAGGCGGGCAGTCCTGCCTCCTCAGGGACAGTGACTCCCACAAAGCTCATAAATCCATTCAGAGCAAGTGACGACCACCTTGTTGTTGTCTCTCCTTCCCCTAGAACCAGCAGCAGCAGAACCAACATCAGCAGCAAACAGCACCTCAGCAGCAGCCGCAGGCGGCACCGCAGCAGCCGCAGCCGCAGCAGCAGAACAGCACCCAGACCAACGGGACGGCTGGGGGCGCCGGCGCCGGAGGAGGGGGTGCGGGCACAGGGCTCCAGCACAGCCAGGACTCCAGCCTCAACCAGGTGCCTCCCAACAAGAAACCACGCATAGGGCCTTCAGGCGCTAACTCAGGCGGGCCTGTCATGCCTTCAGATTATCAGGTACCTCTTGAATTTTTGCTGCTTTGGATACTGTAGGTGCCCAAAAATGCTGTTTCCCTCCTTCCCTGCTCCAAGAACAGATCATGTTTTAATGAATTTCTCATGGAACCTGAGCTGGTGTGCTCTGATATACTAGATAAAAGTGTGGGTTTAAAAGTTTGAAGTAAAAAGGTTTTATTCCGTGGTTAGTAATTTTTCAATAGAATAGCAGTATGAGTCGTATCTGCTGCACCCTGTAAAGTGTTGAGGACTAGTACATTCCAGGAAAGCACTGAAATACCTGCTTAAGATTATGTTTGAGAATCATCTGTTAGTGGAACTACTTCATACACCTAAATGCTGCATTAGATCAAGTTCAGGATACTCAGCTCTTGGCAGTATTAAGTCCTGTCTGAGAACCCGATCCTGAGAAGCAGAAGCAAAGTGAGAACCAGGCACTTTCATTTGATTCCTGCGTCACTCTGTCCCGTATCATCACATGTATGGAGTGGTTCTGTAGTTTATTCTAGTATCTTGCTAAGTCTACTTCTAATGTTAAAGATAAAAATGCATGTTAGCACAGGAATGATGTTTTGGTTCATCAGTATGATTCATGCTGAAGCGGGGCACAAAGACATGCATTGTTTCTAATGTGACCAAAGTTGGATAGATTTCATGTTTTCCAGTACAGTAGCATTCAGAAGTAAAAGCGATATCACCGAATTATTTTTGGATTTGCATACTTGTCTTTGCATACTAGAGTTATATTTTCCATTAAAAAAGCGACTTAGACTAAACACAGAAATCACAGAATTGCCAGAGTTGGAAGGGACCTCTAGGGATCATCCAGTCCAACTCCCCTGCTAAAGCAGGGTTGCCCAGAGCATGTCACTCAGGACTGCATCCAGGCGGGTCTTGAAGGTCTCCAGAGAAGGGGACTCCACAACCTCCCTGTGCAGCCTCTTCCAGGGCTCTCTCACCCTCACAGGAAAGAAGTTTTTTCTTATATTTTAATGGAACTTCCTGTGTTCTGGCTTGTGCCCATTGCCCCTCCTCCTGTCACTGGGAACCACAAAGAAGGGTCTGGCTCCAGACTCTTTGTATTGAACTTACCAGCATGTTCAATACTTGTGAGTTTTTACTTGCTGGCACAGTAATGAGTTGAAAGCAGAATAAGAGAAAGGTAGATATTAAAAGTAGATTTAAAAAGATGTTGGGGATTCTGTCTGCTGCTATCTTCCACAGGATCCCACCTTGGACAATGGTCTTGTACAATGGTCTTCTCAAGTTGCTTTAAACTTAAATTAAGAAGCGTTTGAAAAACTCAGCTCTGGAGTTGCCTTGTCTTAGCCCTCCAGACTTTCTCCACAGACAATTGATTTCTCAGTGCCAGAGATTTTTCTCCCACTTCTGTTTTACTCTTAATTAGAAATGATCATGAAGGCATTGAAGGCAATTTAAGGGTAAAGACAACTAGGTTTCTTATTTGAAAAGTTCCAGACAGGCTTGAGGTCTGGACAGATCACTACAGCTGTCTGACTACACAGTGTTTATGGCTGGCCTGTTTTGGTCTGTGTTTTGAGGACTGCTTTTCTGCATTCGATGATGTCCCTTAAAGAATCCTTACACATCTCGAATTGTTGGCAAACTTCCCCCGTACAAGTTGCTAGCAGCTTAATCTTACTTTTTTCAGATAGATTTATGGGGTTTTATCCCTCTATGACTCCTTCCTTCTAAACTTTAACAGCACAGGTGTCAAAATGATGATTTCTATGTTTCCTTTATGTCGCTGACTAAATGGTATGGTCTGATTATCCATTTTTACGCTTGCATTTGGTTATCTGCCCTTAAACTCTAGCTGACTGTCTTTTATTCCAGAAAGGAATGTCTGCAATTTGTCCAAGACTGACTTGGTTAAAAACAAATTCTCTTCTGTGGAACAAAAATAAGCATGGGCAAGTTAATGCATTCTTGTAGTCTTATGGCATTAATTTTACGCCCTTATATCTCATTTAGAAGTAGGAAGAAGATTCCCTTTGCTTTGACTTTCATTTAGCTTGGGATCTAAAAGTCTGTGTTGAATTTTTTTTTGTAGTTCACCAACCCCAATACACGTTGCTTCCACAAATGACAGTGCAAGCTCCTTGGTGAATTTTACTGAGCTTTCCTTTGAGTTTTTTGCTTGGCATGGTAAATTGATGCTTTGTATCCAGAACGAGTTCCTATAAAGCCATAGCAATTATCACAATTCTTTTTCTTTTCTGTTACAAGTTGTGAAAACATTCAGAATTTTGTGACAAATTCCAGGTTTCAGACACTGTTAACAATCTAACCATGCAGGCCAAGAACCCTCTGGTTATTAACAGCATACGTGCTGCTGGCAGACCTTTCTTCCAAAGCCAGTGTGCTGTTACCTCCCAAACTGACCCTTACACACAAGTGAAGTTAATCCATACAACTATTAGTTATATTGATATTATCTTGAGACACAGAGGTCTGCAAGATTGGACTGTTATCCCTACTCTCACTATGCTTTACCTTGAAAGCACCCTTCATATTCCTACATTGGACTTAACACAGAAAAAGCAGTGTGATATTTTTAGGGTTTAGTATTTTTTACAATTTATGGAAAAATAAAGCTCTAAAGCCGAGTACAGGAACAAAGGGCAGAAGTGTTTTATGCTGCCTGAGCTGTAGGTTCCTGCTGTTCATAATGCAGCTCAGCAGTTGTCAGGAAGCTTTCATAGCTTTCCTGGTTGGGATCTGATGGGTAGATGAGACCACTGATCTCCAGGTATTGGTTGGATTTGTGGAGGATGTTGTATCCTTACAGACCCACTGTCTGTGGGATTTCCATTCAGATCTCAGACTGCTCCGATTGGGGGTTCTTAGTGCTTTTCCTATATAATTGCTGTTGACCACAGTCTTTCTAATGACCCTTGGCCATAGTCAGGTAGAACCATCCACTAGACAGTGAACAGAACTCTATTGGGATCCACTGAAGTAGCATCCCAACCAGTGGAGGGAAAAACAACAACAGACATTTGGGAAAAAGACCATTAGGTTATTGCACATACACATGCACATCTTTAAGCCGCTGTCTTTGCTTCTAGTAGATAAGAGAGCAGGTTGACAGACTCACCTAAAGTTATATTATCTCATCATACTGGACATTTTGTCATTTAGGTAAATTGAGTAACTCTTTGGTCATGGTTGTCTCTTTCTCAGGAACAGAGTAAATAGTTTCTCTGTAACATTTAGTGTTACCTTTCTCAAAAAGAGTGTGTGTGGCTTAGTTTGTTTTTGCGTTAATAGCACTTACAATAACGCTAGACGTAAGTTGAAGAAAAAGCTGAATTTTGAAATGAAGTCTGCTCCTGCTTGTGTCTTTTGTAGTTTTCCTTCAACAAATGTGTGTGTATGTGCTGTAATGCTAGGTGTCTGCCAGTGACCTGGTGTGTTTTGTGTGCTGGGTGACGGCTGGCTGCGGATCGGATTGGTTACTTGTTTTATGGGACCTTAAGCAGTAACGCTGTTCAGTCACCTGCTCCAACAGTCAGATTTTAATGAGCTCCTGAGAGGTTAAAAGTTTCCTGAGCTGCATAGTCCTAACAGGCTGGTTTTCATTCCCCTGATGCCACTCTCTTTTCTTGCAGCACTCCAGCTCACGCCTGAGTTACCAAAGCAACATTCAGGGATCTTCTCAGTCCCAGAGTACAATGGGCTATTCCACGTCGTCTCAGCAGAGCTCCCAGTATCACCAGTCTCATCAGTCTCACAGATACTGAGAGGGCAAACAGACTGCACTCAGAAAGGAATGGACTAAAAGCCAGAAGACTCCAGCAATATGAAGTTCATAACGATGAGAAGAACCAAAAATACAGACTATGATGCAGAATTAAAATTCACCACGACAAAAGGAAAACTTCACTCGTTGAAGACTTTCCTCCCTCCCAGCCCCTTGTCCCTTTATTGCCATAAAGGAGATTCTCGTGAAGTTTTCCTTCCTCCCTGCCCTTGCATGTGCTCCATTGTGGTTACTCTAATGAACCCTTCTGATCTGAACCCAGCACTTAACTTCTTTAACCTTTGGAATTTTGAAGGATTCCTGGTGCACCTTCCTTATGCTGTAGTGATTGCCATAAATCTGTCTTTTCAATCTCTTTGATGGGATTTTAAAGTTTTAAAATCTTGAACTCCCAGGCTTTCAAGCTTGTATATAGTTAGTTTTATACTAGGCAAACCAGTTTAGCTATACAGGTATATTGCACCTTTTTAAAGCACTATGTTATTTTCACAGGATATTACTGTTTTGCTCATGGATGTCAAGAACAGCAAAATTTTACTGTTCCAGAGTATTTTACTATTCTGTTTTTATTAGTCTAGCTTTCAGGCGAGGTCTTAAAAAATTTAAAAAATAAAATAGAATTAAAAAAAAAATAGAGGAAAAGGAAAAAAGAGAAAACCCACCCAAGTCTCTGCAGCGACAAATATGCTTCATGCTACCAGACTGAACTCCAAACAGAAGGTTGCTGATATTTCTTAACTCATTCACATTGAATTCTTGAAAATAACAGTGATCATGCTCTGACTAGTTTTAAATTAAGTGTTATTTTAAGTGAAACCAGAGCAGTCACATAAAAAGAAGATGCTTTCAGGATCTGGTGGAAAAGAAGAATGGAATGTCTTCCCAGGCTGGACACCAAAATAGTCAGGAAAATGTATTTACTGCCCTCAAGTCTCAGTAGGAATGTGGATGACAGGCCTGTTTTTTTTCTGTTAAGCAGCTGATTAATGTATGTGAGAGTTTTATAAATTTAGCTTTCTTTCACATTCCTGACTCAGTTTTCTAAACATAAAGGTGACAGAGATACTAAGACTTGTGAGAAAAAAAAAAAAAGCATTTAATCATTTTATGTTAGAACTAATAACTAAGAGAAATTATTGTGCAGTTTGAAAAGCATGTTGGAAATTGTTCCTTTTTCATGTTTCGAATGCATACTCTGCGTCCCTCACGCGCTGTGATTAACCCAGATTAGTTACACCAGATGCGCTTGATTGCACTGAGATGTTTCTTTTTCCCTAGAGCAAACATGTTTTGATTGTGCCCAAGGACTGCAAGCGGATGGGTGGCTGGCAGAAAATCCCCAGTAAATAAACGGGAGTTCAGAAGCATAATCAGAGGATCATTGTCCAACTTCTGCCACCACAGTTATTCAGAGAGGCACAACATGTCATTTGGGGCGGTTTCGTTTTTCCTTCAGCCTTCAAGAATTAGGGCTGTGCCTTGTTGTGGAAAACCTGGAAAATGCGTTTAGAAAGCTACCAGCAATGTCACAGCAGCAAACTTCTACAGCTGGTGTCCAGGGAAGAGGTGAAGAGAAAAGAGTTCAACACGTTCACCTGACGTTGGGATCATGCCTGGCAAGATGAGTCAATCCGTTTGCTCTGAGGAGAATGCTTTCCATCGCAGTTAGACACGTGCGTGTTTCTACTGGATTTGATCTCCCAGTCACCTTTAGTGCCCCCTTCCTCCTCAAACACGTGTTGGTTTTTGTACCCTTTTGTGAACAGCTGGCTTGCTTTGGCCATATCTACCCTCATGTGGTTTAGACAAAGCCCAGCTTCTCGGGAGAAGCAACCAAAGCTTACTTTTGCTATCAAATGGATGAGAAGGTGGTAAAAATTAAATGAAGCAATTACAAGGAAAAAAAATCTTCCTGGTGAAAAATAGTCTCCCAATGGATACTTTCCGTGTGCAACCCTTGAAATGCTACGTATTATACGTACCATAGTAGCCTGTTTGAAAGAACAGATTTCAATTGTTCATTTATTTTAGTGCAGAGTCTGGGTTTACATTCTTTCCATAACTGGAATGTCACCTCTTACTCATGTTAGGATGAGGGAGCTTTGAACTAATGGATATTTGGCCAATGCCATAAAGCAACATTTGTCGTATATTTTTGTGGCTTGAATGTCACAATGTCTGGAAACTAACCTTTGGCAGAGTAATATTTGTCTCCTCCTGGTCTTTTCACCCTTCTGTTCTCTCAAAATCCTAGCATTTCTTCTCCCTGCCGTGCCCTGCAGCTTTATCACCAGAATTCATAGAGCGTCAGGAGGTGGTGAGGAGACATGTTGCCATACGGTTGAGTAAGGTGGGCTCTTGTGCCAATAAGGCAAAATCTTGGTGTAGATTAATCTGTATGTAGAGTGTGAAACTTCACAGCAACGTAAGGTGCTTTAATTGAGTGAGCTTCCAGCTTCTAGGGTGACTGCCACGACCTTCTCTCTATGCTGGACGGGCCTTTCCGCCTCGGTTAGGTCTGATGGATGACCACGTGCTGCTCCTCTCTAGCTTGTGTGTGCACACGTGAAGCCGAGCTGACTCCCCTCATTGCCTTCAAACTCACAACCGGGAGCAAACAGGTTTGCTGCAAAATGTAGGCTGTGCACAGTCTTCTCGTTCCTCCCCGGTGGTGAAACAACTCGCCTTTTCTCGGGAGCTCGACGTGTGCTGCCGGGGTGGGTGGCAGTCATGGTGGAAGAAGCCTCGCTTTCCAGGGGTCATCCCATCAGGTGAAAACGCTCCGCTTTCAGGTGTGAATCGTGCAGTGTGCTGGGGGAAGCCAGGACCATGTCATTTTTACCTTGTTTTTCGCCTGTGCAGATTCAGTAGTACTCCCAGCTCTGTCTCTGCCCGTTACCTTTAACCCTCACTGAGGTGTTTCACACCGGTACCGAGAGGCAGGTTGACACCAGCAGAGCTGTCTCCTCCGTCCTGGTCACCCGGTGGGAGAGCGGGCTGCTGAGTGCAGCTTTTCCCATCGTGGCTCGGAGGAAACAAACAGGTGGGGAATGAATGGGATGAGCAGCCTGGTCCACATTGGTGAAGTTTATGTAGCACAAACTGCACAATGAAGGAAAAATCTAGGGAAAGCTGCGAGTCCTGCACTGTATCTGTGACACTGTATCCGGGGAGGGGAGAGCATTCCCAGCGGGAGGGCTGGCGGGAAGCTAGAAGCGTTCAAATATGTATAATATTTTATATAAAACATAATAAGCTTAGTTCCCCTTCATAATCTTCAGGAATGGTACTTTAACACCATTAAGCAAAGAATTGTTTTAGGATTAAATAAATGTATTGTACATAAGGCCATACGTAATCTTCTAAAAATGTCGCCAGACAGGAGCGATGTCTATTACTATATGAAAGAAAAAGTCCTTAATGCACTGTTATCTCCTAAATATTTAGTAGTAAATTAATACTATTTAATTTTTTTAAAAATTTGTCTTGTGTAGACACTAAAAAGTATTACACAAAATCTGGACAGAACATGTCCTTTTTAACAGCAATTTAAAGAACTTTTTATATATGTAAGGTAGTAACTTTTCAAAACGTTCTAGTTGTATTTTCCCATGTTTACTATTTGTGGAAGTGTGCCTGTCTCGATTCAGTTATTTTTGGGTTTTTCCCTAATAATTTGATGCACGCATCGTTTCGTTTTTTGTAGTTTCCCTCAGAAATGGCTGTGGATGCGCCTCGTGCTGCCTCACAGCTCTGCCGCTCCGTGCCAACGGGCTGGCAAAATACTCCTGTCTCATCTTAGAGTTGAGAGTTTACTGCTTTTAAGTTGTCCTGATGTCACTCTTGAAATGACTGTTAAAACTAAACTATGAGTTCACGGCATTTATTTTATATTCTTGGTTGTAATGAAATGGAATTGACTTTGCTTCAGTGTGAATTTTTTTAATAAAATAATATACATTTGTAATAATAATAAAAAGTTCAAATCAAATAAGCGTGCTGAAAAGTTTTTGTAAACATTGGCTTTGGGCTACCAAGAGGGAGAATGCAGCCCACAAAATTGCAGTTGTAATTCTATTCAGGATGTTTATGCTATCACACACCACCCAAAACAAAGCTTGCAAAACCTCAGGGTTGAAATTGCAGCTTTGGAAATGCCCGCAAGGATATTGGTGGGTACGTGTCTGTCAAAATAGAATGAAGCCCTATGGAAAAGGGAGTCCATGGAGGGGTTCTCTGAAGTTCTGCCCTCCTCTTAAAACTGCTCTGGCACGGCAATCCACGCCGATGCCACTTGCTGAGATTCATTATTCCTTGTGGGACAATCCTAAAGACGTGTCTTCTGGGGGAGAAAAAAGCTGGTTTATTGCATTCTAAAGCTGAACGTCCTCTTACTTCCTCATGCTGGATCTTGGGGGGTTTCAAGCATGAGTTGGAGCACATTGGTGGATTTTCAAAGTGGGGGTTTATGGGCTTTGCTTGTCTGTTTCTGTTCCATATAACCAGTTTCACAGACGGATACTTTAACTTCTCCCCAAAATCTCACCTGTCTTCTCCATAACAGTTGTGTGTCTAAGAATGGTTGGGATTTACTTGCACTACCAGTCGTGTTAAGGAAGGCTGGTGTCTCTGGTGTGCCTTTTGAACGGGGGTGAGAACAGAAAATAGGCTTTTGCCAAGAGGCTTAGTCTGCCTCTCTGACACCTCATGGATAAGGAGCTGTTGCTTCAGCCTCAGCACAACTGAGTGTTCCCAGCTCTGTGCCCCTCATAATTTCCTTTCTGTTTATGCTGTTCTTTTCATTGTCCTTAAAACCACCTATGTTGCCTGTGTCTCAATTTTTGTTCTTCTACAGCATCTCTCACTGGTTTTCCTACCTGGTCATGCAATTTACAGTCGAATCCAACCTCATCCCATTGGCCTGAATGACAGTGTCATCTCTCTTTTGGTCCTTGACAGCCGGACACTTTGCCTTTCGCTGCCGTTCAGAAAGCTGCAGAGTAGGTTTTGCATTAGTCTCCTGCTTCAACTTGTTGCTTCTTGCTCTGTGTCGCTGCCCTGGCTCTGCCATCTCTGTTGCGTTAGATGTAAAGCTGCTCTCCTCTCTTGCCCAGCACTGCCAAGGCCTCCTGTTACCTCATCCCTCTTACTCAAAGCAAGAAGCTATCTAAGTTATCTCCTGGTCTGATTGTCCCACCAGGGCAGCCTCTACACCTCCCATTAGATTTCAAAAAACTGCATTTTTATGCCGTGTTTCCCGTTGCCCAGTGTTCCTGGAGACCTGCTGCTTGAATTCCTGAAAAACTCCCTCCTGGCTGTCTCCTGCATCCGTACTGAAAATCCTTTGGCTTTGATGTCTGCAGAATTTTAATATTTTAAGCTACTGATGCGCTATGAGTCCTACCTGTTGTGTTAATGCAAATGTCCCAGTGTTCCATTACGCCCTCCAGTCTGTTTGTCACCTCCCTGTGTGTCTGTTCTAAGCTTCCTCAGACAGACCAGTCATTTGCATAAAAAATAGTGTGACCAGCAGAAGTAGGGAGGTGATTGTCCCCCTGTACTCAGCACTGGTGAGGCCACACCTTGAGTCTTGTGTCCAGTTCTGGGCACCTCAACACAAGAGAGATATCGAGGTGCTGGAGCGAGTACAGAGGAGGGCAACGAAGCTGGTGAGAGGCCTGGAGAATAAGTCTTATGAGGATTGATTGAGGGAGTTGGGATTGTTTAGTTTGAGGAAGAGGAGGCTGAGGGGAGACCTCATCACTCTCTACAACTGCTTGAAAGGGCATTGTAGGGAGGTTGGTGCTGGTCTCTTCTCACGGGCAATGAGCGACAGGACAAGAGGGAATGGCTGCAAGCTGCAGCAGGGTAGGGTTAGGCTGGACATTAGGAAAAAATTTTTCACAGAGAGAGTGGTCAGTCAGTGGAATCAGCTGCCCAGGGAGGTGGTGGAGTCACCCTCCCTGACTGTGTTTAAGAGTAGATTGGATGTGGTGTTGAGGGATCTGGTGTAGGGGAGAACTTGTAGAGTAGGGCTGATGGTTGGACTTGATGATCCCAGGGGTCTCTTCCAACCTAAATGATTCTATGATTCTATGATTTGTGCTGGTACAGTAGCTTCATGACTGGCGGTTGCAGGCACTCTGTGATGTACATAGTGATCACTGTGATACCATGGGGGTTGCTTCTGGACAATAGGCAGTAGTAGCATGAGGAGTCATTTCCAGGTGCTGTTTGAACACAAAAACCACCGTAGTGGTGCCAAGTATCAACTTGTTCTGGCTAAACGTGAGTCAAGGTTGTTCCAATAGCCAGTAAATGCTAATGATGATTTACCTGTTGGGTTTTTTAACAGGTAGGTACTGCTTTTTTATGTTCCAGAGAACTTTGTGCCCTTGTTTAAGATTGCAGAAAATACCAGAAGCTTTGGTTTATTTGTGGTACTTTTATAGTAATGGAGAAAAGTATTATTGCATGATTACTACCCTGATCTTTTTTTGTTTGAGTTTGGTTTTTTTTCATTTGCAGGAAATATTTATTAAAACAATAATTGTTTGAGGTAGATTAAACCCCCCACCAGGGTTATGAAATGTGTGTACAGTCATTGCTGAGCTGCTGAGATTGCAGTGGGAGTACAGCAGTCGTTATGTAACAGGTAGCTGAGATAATCCAGAGTAGGTGTTTTGAAAAATAATGATTATTGTTATTATTATTTGAAGCTCGAAAGTAATGCCAACCTACTTAATAATTTTTATATAACTGCTTGCCTTGGAAGACTGCTACCGGATCGTTTTTTGCATACCAGCATACTGGTAAGTGTGCTCTGTGGACTGTAACAGCTGTTCCTGTGGTGGTTGGGTAGTTTGTTCTTCAAAGTGCCTTGAAGGGGGTAGAGAACTTGAGTGTATGTAACTTTTACATGTGCATTGCAGACATTGAACACGGGGCTGAACGGAATATTCAGCAACACGTTCCTTGAGCTAAAATGGCTTTTGGTGATTTTAGTAAGAAGTTGCATGAAATCTCTGACTGGTGTTTGAAGTCACTGCAGAAAGGATGCCTCTGCCCCACTCCATTGTCAGAGTGGGGTTTTGCTTTGCTTACGCTGACATTAAATGACGTAATGCAGATTTGCCTTTAGTAATTTATTTATTTTTAAAATGGCTTTTTAAAAGAGGGAGCAAAAAAATCAGGTGTTTGTTACTGAGACTTGGCTGTGTTGTGGAAGCCAGCAATAATGTGTTTTATGCAGCCTGCATCCCACAAGACTGTTCGTGTGCCTTCAGCAATAACCCAGCACAGGAAGCACTGAAGAACTGAATTCTTCACCCTTATCATCAGCAGATGAAGTTTTAGTTGTGGGCCAGGTCCTGCTAAATGATGTATGACTCAGACATCCTCTCCATGGCCTGCATTTCAGCTTGCATTGGTAAGATTCTTCCCTACATCCACAAGTACAGATGCCTTGGGATGTTAGGAGGAAAGAAAAAAAAAGAGTGAAAGTGTGCAGCCTTTTGATTCTGTAGCGCAGTTTTCGTGCTATCCAGTGGAGGTGTCTGGAGTTCTCCAGAAAATTATGAACTTTTAAATACATTTAAATGTGTATTTTTAACATTTACTTTCCACCCTTATCTGGGCAACATGGCAGAGCCCTGCTCTGGAAAGATGACCTCTAACTCTGCATGCTTGACCTGGTCAGGGGCACGGCTGTCAGTTTGGAGTCTTGCAGACAATTTACACAAGTGGACACTGAACTTTGACCCACAAACTTAGGTCACACAGGTCTATGGAAAAGCTATCAGCTTTTAAATAAAACATGCTTTCTTGGCTGAAAGGTGAGCCAGAGACTGTAAAATTAAAGACTTAAATGTCTTACTGCAAAAGACTCCTGTAGTCCTGTAGTTGAACAGATAGTGCTATGAGCAGAAGTAGGGAGGTGATTGTCCCCCTGTACTCAGCACTGGTGAGGCCACACCTTGAGTCTTGTGTCCAGTTCTGGGCACCTCAGCACAAGAGAGATATCGAGGTGCTGGAGCGAGTACAGAGGAGGCAATGAAGCTGGTGAAGGGCCTGGAGAATAAGTCTTATGAGGATCGATTGAGGGAGTTGGGATTGTTTAGTTTGAGGAAGAGGAGGCTGAGGGGAGACCTCATCACTCTCTACAACTGCTTGAAAGGGTATTGTAGAGATATTGGTGCTGGTCTCTTCTCACGGGCAATTAGCGATAGAACAAGAGGGAATGGCTGCAAGCTGCAGCAGGGTAGGGTTAGGCTGGACATTAGGAAAACGTTTTTCACAGAGAGAGTGGTCAGTCAGTGGAATCAGCTGCCCAGGGAGGTGGTGGAGTCACCCTCCCTGACTGTGTTTAAGAGCAGATTAGATGTGGTGTTGAGGGATCTGGTGTAGGGGAGAACTTGTAGAGTAGGGCTGATGGTTGGACTCGATAATCCCAAGGGTCTCTTCCAACCTAAATGATTCTATGATTCTATGAGGTGATTGTAAATGGTCAGATTGTGTTATTACTGGTAGACTGTACAGTTCAAAAACATCTGTTGTTGGTCTTGCCGTTACCTAATACAATGTTGAATGAGTAGTTTGTGAAATTTTGATTTTTCTGTTTTCAACCTCTTTTATTGTATGACATGTTCCTGCAGTGCTGCAGAGTTAAAAAGGACAGTTTCCAACAGTCTGGTTTTTAACAGTAAAACTCAGAATGTTAGCTTCCTAATAACAAGGAACCAAAGGACATCAGGCTTCTCCCTGGCTGGTGTCCTCCTTTTGCTGCAGCAGAGGAGATTCAGGTAGGCAGATCATATCATGGTGTTGTGTAGTAACTGCAGTTTTTGGGAAACATGAGTTTGAAAGAGAAATGTTTATCTCAAAGCATAGCATCACAGCTGCTGAAGGTACCCATCTAGCAAAGCTGACAGGAGTGAGTCACCTTTACAAATTTCCCTGCATGTAGCAAGCAGACGGACTCAATCATGTCAACTTCATACACTTTGGTCTCATGAAAATCTGAACAGTTTATGGTTTAAAAATAATCCCTCTGGTAATAATGGAGATTTTGTTTAAATATTTAAAAGTTTCACTTAGCTTGCAGTATCCCACAACACAGAAATAAATCCCTACCCACTTAAGAAACAATGGGGACATCTACTAACACGCCCTGGTGGGTATGTCCCAATGGGGATTATCAAGAGTTGCTTCTACATCATGTTGCTGCTGGATGAGAGCTGGAAGTCCCCTGTGATTTAGAGACGGTCGGTTCTGGGAAGCAGGAGTGAAGTAACTTCTGTTATCAGCTAGATCAATATTAGAGCTGTGTAAGTGTATTTGAGTCACTGAGACTGTGCCGTGCATTGTATGTGCGCAGTGGCTGTACAGTTTCATCTCCAAGAACTCGGTCTGACACAATAACATTTACATACGTTGGCTGTGGAGAAATGCTCAACTGCGGCTTGTTAATGGCATTCTTATACAATACTGCCGGTGGATCGTGTGTGCTGGAGGACACAAGAAGGGGCCTGCCAGCTAGATCAGAAGCAGGCATGTTCTTTCCCACCTAACGTGCCAAACTCATATATCAGCCCTAGTGCGTCATGCCTTTATTAATACGCGGCGGTTGTGCTATTCCAAGGCCGCGTTATCGCTGCAGCTTCTCGTGTCTCAGAGCTGAGGTAATCCATGTGTGTTCTACCTACCTCCTTCATGATGTTTCACCTATGACTGTGGGGAGGCCAGCAATTACTTGTCTGTGACTCTGGGTAGTCTATAATCTGAAAATTAAGTCAAAAGAGCGCCATGCGCTCATGTGGTCTGAGTCCAGCGCATGCGACAGGGTACGTTGAGGGGACAGGGGAAGAGAGTGGGAAGGATCCAGCTCCTGTGGCATCAGGGATGGTCTCTGGATGTGCTATGGGTGGATGCCAAAACAAAATGCGCTTTTGCTTTTGGATTTCAGGATTATGCTGGACAGGTGAACTCTAGCAGTATGTTCATTTAAATTATTAGGATATGTCTTAAGTTTATTTAGGCCGGCATGGATAATAGAACCATTGACAGTCATCTGCCACCTCTTCAATTAAAGAGAAAAAAAAGATGGAGGAAGTTTCCTCTGCCTTACTCCTCTCATGCACATATCCAAATGTGGAGCTAAGGAATAATTCATTTCCTAAGCATGCAGTGAGAGGACAGGATACCGAGGGTAGCCACACTGGCTATGCACACTAAATATAACAGTGCTGAGCATTCACAGAGCAGGTTTCAAGTTTACACCACGTACCACAGCTGAGGATGTTCGGGGCCAGATATCTCCACCACGTAACAGGATCAGTTCCTCCAGATGGGTGCGAGACCAGCTCCCAGCCCCACAGCTGCTGGTGGGGAACCTGGCCCAGACCAGTCTCCTCCCAGTCAGAACCCTTGCTCCTGCCAGAGGAGGTGATCCATGCCATGGGCAGATTTCTCAGCCCCTGCACGGACCATGGCACCCATCTGAGGTGGAGGTTTGCTACTGTGGATGTTTCAAACTATTGAGTGAGTCGGTCTTCTGAGAGGGTCTGGAAGTGGTGGGGTCAGTGCGGACGTGACACCCTGCACTGGATCTGCACACTCTTGGCTGGCAGATACGGTGGCGAATGCAATGCAGATGTAACTGTGAGGCTCACGTGCAAAGCTGGGAAGGGAGGTTCTCAGGCCCCCAGGAGCAACAAGCCCACCTTACGCAAGCCTTTGGCACGTTGCAGGCAGTGGGTGTCTTGGGAAGGTGCCAGGAGCGTCTGGGGTGGGCAGGGAGAGGGTGTCACTGCTGTTGCGCTGCTCTCTTGCCTGGGCCAAGGATGCTCTGGCAGCGGGACCTGCCTCTTTGGATGCTTTACAAACACCATGGCACTTCAGAAAAGCTCTCTGGACCCCCCCTAGAGCCTGATCACAATTCCCACCCTTGCAAATTAGAGCATGAGCAAGCTGAAAGCGTGAAGAAGCCTGGAGCCAGAAGCCAGGTGCCAGCCAGAACAGTGATGGGCATGTTGCATGCCGCCTCTCCTCCCCACGCATGCTGCTCCTGGGGGCCTCCAGGCAGGAGAGGCAGAAGTGGAAGCTGCCACGTGAGGACCAGCTTGCTCCTGACTGTAGAAAGGTGATGCACTGAGCTGCTGCAGCTCCATGGTTGTGTGCCTCCATGGAGTGGGTCTGTGGTACCCGTCTTCCAATATGTTTCTTGGAGGGTCTGACAAGTCCCAGCTGTGTTTTTTGAAGCGTGCCCTGCTGCTTCTCTGCAGTCACCCAGATCCAGACCTTGTTTTGCTGTGTTTAAGGTCTGTCCTGTAGGAGGGTCACACAGTAACTGGCAGTTCGATGGATTTGGGGGAGGTCAGCTGGCTGAATATCAGCCAGCAGTGTGTCCAGGTGGCCAAGAAGGCCAACAGCATCCTGGCCTGTATCAGGAATAGCATTGGTGAGTAGGACTAGGGAAGTGATCATTCCCTGTACTCGGCACTGGTGAGGCTGCACCTTGAATACTGTGTCCAATTTTGAGCCCATCACTACAAATTGGAGCTGAGTTTGTTCAGCCTGGAGAAAAGGAGGTTGAGGGAAGACCTCATGGCTTTCTACATCTACCTGAAAGGAGGCTGTAGTGAAGTGGGGGTCGGTCTCTTCCCCTAAGTAACAGGCATTAGGACAGAAGGAAATGGCCTCAAGTTGCGCCAGGAAAAGTTTAGGGTGAATATTAGAAAACATTTCCCCACTGAAAGGGTTACCAAGCACTAGAACATACTGCCTAGGGAAGTGGTTGAGCTGCCATCCCTGCAGGTATTTAAAAGACATGTAGAGGTGGTGCTGACTGATGTGATTTAGTGGTAATTGGCAGTGTTAGGTTAAGATTGGGGCCTGGCCACCCCTCATGCTCTGCAGAGTGAGACCCTTAGCACCCCACCGGCATCACCTTCTTGGCCTCCTCTCTCTGCAGCCCCACCTGCCTACCCTCAAGTGCCAGGTGGCAGCTGCTTTGGGGGAAGCAAAAGATGTACACTGACTTGAATGACTTTCCCTTTCTAAAAGAAGAGGACAAGAGATGGACCTTTCTGTGAAAGCCCTTGAAAATTAACACTTTGGCTTCCATTGCCAGTGCTGGGAGGGAATGAGCATAGGGTTATTAGGGGAGGATGTGAACAAACCCTTCCCAGAGCCCATTAGAGGGACTGACGTCTTGGGAGGGGGAGAGAGGTGGGGGAGGCTGCCAGGCCTCAGGGGTGCTCTTTTATATTTCATTTATGATCTGTTGATTTGCATCTGGCTGGGGTTTGAGCCCACATTATTCATGTTCACACGGGCAGGTGGGAGCGGCTCCATTATTTTCCTTTGAATCACCTCACATTTCTCTGTCACCAGAACATGCTTTTACAGCCACATGTGTGTGTGCACGTGTGTGTGCGTGCGAGACCCAGTGAGCCTGGTGGGAACAGGCCAGGTTGATTTTGTCTCAGCTTGGTGGACTTGGCAGTGTTAGGTTTATGATTGGACTTGAAGATCTTAAAGGTCTTTTCCAACCTAAATGATTTTAGGATCCTATGATAGACCCATGAGCAAGTGCCATTCTGCAGGCTTTTCTCCTAGCTTCTGTTTTTCACATGATGTTCTCCGGCAAGGGTTCAGGGCCCCCTTTTTGACTACTCTACTGAGCTTTTGGAACATGAGCATGCTTATTCTCCTTGCTGTCAAGCTTGGCAGTGCGAGCTTGCAGCAGCCACTGCTGTTGGACCTCAGTTGTGGTGGCAGCATCACAG
This sequence comes from Jacana jacana, assembly GCA_013400555.1. NCBI lineage: Eukaryota > Metazoa > Chordata > Aves > Charadriiformes > Jacanidae > Jacana > Jacana jacana. Next base: position 34,874 of record VZTM01025407.1, read on the forward strand.
ACCCATGGTTCCCACCACTGTCCAGAGACACACAGACTGAAATTTTCTTGCCTGTTGTATTGTGAAATGTGAAGAGATAAGTCAGTTCTGATCTGTTTAATATAAGGAAAGAGTCTAATTAAATCTAGCAGGGCTGTGTCAGGCAGCAGCCTGTCGGGAGGAGTATTTGGAGTCAGAAAACAGGATTATCATCTCATGCCACTGTGTTTCAGGGAGCACAACTCCAAGGCAGCAACCTCAGTTGGGGGCACACCCAAGCCAAGAGAGATGTTTGTGGTATGGCTCACAGCAGTATCATAACCGTGGTCTCTAGAAGCCACTCTGTGAAGCTGCTTGTTGTGAATTGAAACCCTCTACTCTCAGGAGTGTTGTTGAAACAACTCCAGGAGCAACCTTGCGCATGGGAGCAAAGGGCCTGAAATCTCTCTCAGCTGCTAGCCTGAAGGTGTAGGACCATCCCGTGGAGACAGGGTGTAGGGCTGCCTAGGTCTAGGTTGCAGCAAGTTCAGGCATCAGGACAGTAGAGCTGTCACTGTCCCAAACCCTGGCTCTGCTCAGAGGAGTGTCCAGAGGACACTGCTGCGGAGGGGATGGCTGTCCTGAGTCGGAGGAGCCAGTGAAGCCCTCAGGGGAACCTGTGTAAAAGAAGAGAGGCATCAGGCAGCATGCACCCTGTGCCCCTTGAGGGCTGTGCCATAGCTCCCGTCATGCTCGGAGAGGAGAGCAGCCCCACAGCTATGCTGGGAGCACACCAGCCTGCTTGCTGCATGACAGCATGAGGCAGCCAGGGCAGAGGCGGCCAGGCTGGTGGATACTGTGGTCAGCAGTTCCCCTGCACGCCAGTCAGCCATGGGAGGGTAAAACCTCACTGGTCAAGCTGGTTAACCAAAGCGTGGGAGGGATGTGTAAGTCCTGTGAGCTGCTCTGCGTGCATCTGCAAGGGGAGAGCTGCAGTGAGAAACACCTCGGGCTGCGAGCGCCCAGGCCCCGCACATCCCTGGTGCCAGAGCGTGAATAACATATGAGGCTACGTACGACACCCTTTGGCAGCTGATGAGAGTATCTGCAAGCTGGAGAAGGGGGAAGAGCCATGAAGCCGTGCTGCCCAGCCCAGCAGCCTGCAGAGCTGCAGCAGCTCAGCTGAACTGAAACGGCCATGGAGCCAGAGCCGTCCCACTGGTACTGGCCACGGATCCCGATGAGCCCAGCAGCAGCCAGGGAGAGCTTGGGTTCGCAGCCCTGCCAACAGAGGATTTGCTCTTTAGGAAGCTGCTGCTGTTTATCAGTTAGGGGTTTGGTTTGTGGGTTTTCCACTCTTAAAAGACAGCTACATACAAACGTTGACATTCACTTTTCTTGGCAGGAGTTTGGCTAAGTGCTCTCCGTCACATAAACCGCAAACAATTTGAGCCCAGGTCTGAGCCAATGCCTTTCCCAGAGCCTTTTGGAGCAGATTTGTCACTGGTTTCACTGGGAGGCTCGGAGCAAAGCTGTTGCAGCCTGACTTTGCTTTTCCAAACAGCTTCTTGAGGCTTGAAAATGAGATGTGTCCCTAGCCACTGCTGTTTTCTGCTTGGCACATCTCTCCTGCTGGCAGCCTCCATGGTGTTATGCTGGGGTTTGTAAATGGGGGGCTTGTTTGCCCATGTCCTGGGCAATGCCTGACCAAGGGGAGTGAGTACAGGGGGCTCAGATCTGAAGTCTGTGGTACAGCATCTGCTTGCTCCTTGGTATTGACACAGTGTCTTTAATAACAGGCCTTGTTTTCCTTAAATATAAAAAAACCTAACCTCATCAACGGTTGATCTGAACAGATAATCCTGTCTGGGTTGCTCTTTCTTTCCTCTGAATTTTAATACAAAAGTGTTTCTCAGGGCTAAATGGCCATTGAGTAGCTGAGGGCAACTCTCTATTCCACATGGCTGATACTGGAACCAAACGTTTCCATGTGGCCTTAGCTGAACGATGGCTCTGCTTTGTCCACCTCCTTACAGCACTGCGAGCTCCCTCTGAGCATTACTGCATCTGCCCTTCTGGGTGTGTTACCTCAGGGGGGCACCTGGTGCAGGGGCAGTGGGGGCATGACTGGGGAAGGGGCGGGAGAGCTGGGAGGAGACCATTTTGCTGTTTGGATGGGACCAAGGAGCTCAGTAGCCAAGCACTGCTAGCCAGGACCTCTGTGACTGGCGAGGACCTCTGCCAGGGGTTGCCTGCCATCTGCTGGCAAATCCCACGGGATGGATGGAGCCCAGGAGAGAGCTGGAAAAAGAAAGCTGTTGTGGTTTGGTGGTATCACTCTGGCCAGAGATGATACTATGTTTTTCTGGTAGGACCAGCAGCTGGGGGCCCATCACAGTGATGCTTCCAGCTGGGCTGGCGAGGCTAAAGGCTGTGTTACCATCCAAACTGTTTTCATAACCTCATCGCTCTGTCTGGGCTGCAGAGGGATGTGGCACTGTCAAAGCAAAGCCCTGAAATGCCCGTTCTGCCATTGCCTGGCATCCACGTACGTCCTGACACCAACAGTGTTCAACATTTGCCCACCTCCAACAGGACCCACAGTGACCACTACCACCCCAGGGCCAGTCTGTTCTCTGCAGAGTTTTGTAACCCTGAGCTGTGCCGGACCCAAGCCTGTCTTGCCAAAGCAGGAATCATCAGTGCCTTTCCTCTGGAGCAGGAGGAGGATGAAATGAGGACGATCCCACAGCAGAACTTTGACTGTGGGGCCAACAAGGCAAGGCCATGAAGGGAAGCAGCCCCTGGGAGATGAACCCCTCACCTGAGACCGTGCTGGGAGCAACACCAGAGTCACGGCTGATCTCCCACAAACTGGGAAGGAGCTGCTGAGCTACCTGACTGGGGCAGGTCTGTCTGGGTGAGGGGGGAGCAGGCAGCTGAGAGCTTTTGGCCGTGCATGGGGCAGGTGACAGTGAGTTCATACCAGCCAGCTGGGCATTTTGCTTTTCTGGATAGCAGAGCCCAAATCTGTTTACACACCAGAGTGCTCCTATGGTCCAGGGCTCAGGTAAGCAGGCAAAGAGGATCTGTACGTGTTCCTGGTGCAGTAGGAACAACACTGAGATTTACAGCAAATACCTCCCTCCCAGTGAGATAAACACTGTTTTGCCTGAGTCTTGCTGCTTGCACAGGGAACTTGTTTTCCAGATCACTGCTTGCCTATTTTGGCTTGTTCATGTCTGAGTTGTCAGATAACACTGGAGCCCAAATTAATGTGTAGAGCAAAGGCACCCCAAGAGCCCAGCCTCCTGGGTCAAGCACCATTAGCACCATCAACAGGCAGATGTGGGCAGGTCTGCCCACGTGCCACAGGACTGGTGTAGCTAAGCTGGGATGCTCCTTGCTCCCCACCGGTGGCTGGGGCTTCCCTCCTCAGCTGCCACACTCTCCTCCCCTGCTGCGGAGGTTTGCTGGAGCATCTTGCTGGCAGTGAGGACACTGGGTAGCCCCAGGCAGCATGGGGGAGAGAGCTTCAACAGGAGAGCAAGAACCAGCCCCTGCCCTAGAGAGCACTGCTGGTCATGCTGTTGGCTCAGTCTTGCTTCTCTCTGCTCATAATTTCTTCTCCTTCTGTGAAAAGCCAGGCTGGAATAAACTACTCAGCACTGCCCACTGTGGCCACGGTTCTGATTTTAATTTCTTGTCCTTTTCCATTTTTCCCCCAATAAGACTTAATTAAGCTGAATTTTGGGGCTGGGTAATCTGGAGTAGTGCCAGACTCTGGTTGTGAGCAGTGGCAGTTGTGTGAAACAGAGATTTTGGTGAGTTCTCCTGGAAGTTTGAGACATTCCAGCACATCCATCTATGCAAAACCAGGCGTCAGAGTGTCTGCTCTGGCCCTTCTGTAAATTTTGAACCATCTCTGAATTAAAGCTATGTGTAAGCAGGTCAGAAATGAACCAGGGAGTAGACCTGGTACCAGGAGACAGGCGTCCTCAAGTATCAACTCCAGTGGTTGTGAGGGTGACTTCTTCAGCCCTGAGAATTACAGGAGCCAGTCCTTGTGATGCTTTTTGCCACATCTTAACTTGGGGGGGGCAAGGTTATCCACAAATTGTCCCAGTCTGACTCTCTTGTCTTGCTGAGGTGTGCTAGCTATGCCTCTTTCGTAATAAACTTCTAAACACTTGCAAACGTGATTGCATCCCTAACCTGGAGAGGGGATTATTACTGATCATGTAGAGTTCCCAGCTGGCAGCAGCAACCCCCACTGCAATGCCTTCGCAGCAGCACCTGGAGGCAGAGAGGTGCCCTTAATGTAAGGCAGGTATTTGTGAGTGCGACTTTACAGTACTTTTTACAGTACTATGACTGTAAAAAGAGGGAAGACCCTGTTTAATGAGATGGCCTGTACTATGGATGTGTGTGACATTTGCTGAAAAGCTGTAAAAAGCTGTCTGTCTTTCTCTTTGAGCTACTTTCTGGCTGTGTTTCTGTATCCCCCGTGATTCGGAGCTGTTGAAATAGCTCTAAACATTCGGGGTATTTCACAATTTGAGATAACGCTGCCAGCCTTGCTCAATGGCAGAGGGATAATAATGGCAGGCTCTTACAAAAAAATACCTGCAGGGAGTTATCCTGGTTTCATTTGCTTGTTGTTTGTTTTAAGCTGAACTTGCTGTATCTGCATTTGTTGGTGCCAAATCCTCTTGCTCCCTTTGCCCTATAACTGCATGCTGGTTTAGTTACCTTCAGCTGTGGCCTGAAATAATCCCGTGCTCCATCAACTGCTGGGAATCACACAGCTGAGGAGAAGAGAATTCGAGCATATTCAGGAGACACTTTGGCAGCGAAAAGGGAAGATGATGTTCAGGGGGTTGGCACCTCATGTGCAGCACTCCAAGGAAACCCAGTGCTGGTGGGGTGGAAGGGAGTAAGAGCTTCTTTGCTTCACTCGCAGCCCTGCAGCCTTTTACTCTGCTTTCCCCGAGCCCCCTCTCTGCCTACCTATCCTCTGCATTAAAAGCCATACTCTATTAACCGCTGTCATTAAAAATAGAGGAGTTTCTGTTCTGTGCCAATAGAGAGGGTGTCTCTGCCCGGGGGAACAGCCCCTGAGGCCTTTGGCTGTGGTACAGGGGCTGCCATCGACTGGTGTTTGCTGGATCCCAGCCCAGGACAGCCGTCGCTGCCAGGAGCTGTGCTGCCGCCCGCCCTCCAAGCGAGAACTGGATACCAGGGCAAAACCCGGGACAGCTGCAGCAGTCACACACCAGCGCCATTTGGAGACTTACACAGGGGCACAAAAATGAGCTGCGCCTTAATATAACTTATTACAGGCAGCTAAGCCACGATTTGCAACAGAGAATTTTGTCTTCCACCGTATATCCTAAAGCTGTCACGGCACTGAGGTGTTCTGAAGGCACAATAAGATCTTCAAAATGTATCAGAAGAAACAAAATGGTTTTCTTACAGTGTCACAGTAATCCTGATGAGGGCTATAATGCTCGAATGTGTGAGATACGTGGTTTCTTAAACAGGGGCTGTTTATGCAAGCGTTTCCTCGCTGCGCCTGCTGGGAATACAGCCTCGACAGGAAAATGACATTTGCAAACAAATGAGCAGAGAGACACCAGCAAGTTCTCATCTCAGAGGAAAATTAGCATTTTAATATTCTGTGCGGGGCTTTGCTAGACGGCCAGGGCTCGTAGGTGCTGGGTAATAATGACACCAATAATTAATAATAAATCTGATGCTGAAATGCCATGGAGTCGGGGCTGTCTGCATCCCTGGCGAGTGGTGAGGCCTCAGGGCGGGTGCTGCTCTTGTGGCAGATACCTTCCCAAGAGTATTTTACAAATAGGGATAGGAGACTCGTGGCTAAAATTAAGGGGTAAAAGGGGTGGCTGGAAACAGAAGTCATGAAAAACTTTGGTGCTGAGAGAAGGAAGACAAAGGTATTACAGGTCTGATGCTGCTCCTGATGTTGAACTGGGACCAGACATCCTTTGGCAGTGCTGGCCCAGGCTTTCCGTCCCTTGCAAACAGCTGGTCCCCTCTGAGCAGAGACAGAGGAGACATGGGGTGTGTGGGATGGGGAGTGGGATGAGCAAGGATGGAGGCAGGGGGCAATGGGATCCCTGTGGCTCACAGGGCATGAGTGACTCAGTGGGATGGGGGAAGGCAGCGGAGATAGAACCTGACAGCTCTGAGGCTTCACCCAGCAGAAGGGTGGGCTGGGTGAGCCCCCTGCTGAAGGCAGGCTGGGGGACAGTATGCCTGCATGGAAATGGATACAGCTGGCTTGGGTCTGAGTATCTGCTCTGGGAACTTGATTCTCTTCCACAGCCTTGCACAGAGCTAGGAGGAGATGCTGCCTCAGGTCCCAGTTGGCCCAGCTCTGCCATCCATCACAGCATCGTGTGATGCCTCTTGTAGAGGCATCAAGAAGAGGTGCAATTATCAAAAGTTGTCAAAAACGTGTGTTTAAGTTTCCATGAGGAACACCCCCCACAAACAGCTCCTCCTGTGCCTGGGTTGAGACCACCAATTTAAGACGATGAAGGTTTGAGGCCTCCTTGGCAAAGGCGGTTGAACTGCCACCTGCCCCAGTCCCATCCCAGGACTGTGAGATCCGGGCTAACTGGGAGTGTCTATCCTGCCAGACAGCTTGTGGGGTTTTATTCCCCCAAGAAGCTGCTTGGAGGGATGCACAGAGTGAAAGTTTTTCACAGGCAAGGCACAGCTCATAACATTCCGATATGTCGTGTAGCCACGGTGAGGCCTTTCTGGTGGCATCTGATGCTGTGGCAATTAATTAACAGTGAGCACAGCAGGTGCCGTTTTAGCCTGAAGCTGCTATTTCACTACAGGCATTTCCCCATAACGTGCTTCTGATGTGATTTTTCTGTCAAATGGATCTGTTGCTCTCACTCTTTTTTTTTTTTTTTTTTTAATTTTAATTCTGGCTTTTACTGTTCTCACCAGAGCCATTTGCCAGCTGCTGCAGTCAACTCTTCCCCACGCATGTAGGAGAGGCTCAAAACAGGACTTGATGTTGCAGAAGGTGAGAACCGCAGAGGCTGGGGCTGCTGGTTGGCACCGCTCCCTCCCCAGGTGCCCTTGGAGCCATGACTGTGCTCTTCTCTCCCTCCTGGGCCTGGCCACCATACTCGCAGCCCTACTGCTCTGGCTGGGAGCTTCTGAGGACTGTTTTCAGTGTTTTATTCCCTATTTCTGTATGCATGTTTTGGAGGGCTTTCTCTGAGATCTGCCTGGGTGGCTTTTGCCTCTTTTATGGGATTCTAAAATTATCAGCTGATGCTTATTCTCTTTGTTGGGTGAAATGTTTACAGCCTCTTGCTAAATCTGAATGGTTCCTCTCTAATTTGCGTTTCTGTCTTCTTCAAACCCGAAGGAGAGAGAGATATTTCGGGTCCAAATTAGTTGTCTGGAAATTGTACTTGGAAGGAAAAACCGTACTGCTAACTGTGCAGTAGGTAAAGCTGAAACCCAACCAACAGCTATGTCCTTCAACTGGGGAGGTCTAACCGAGACCGCTTCTTTCTCAGATGCCCAGTTCAATGGGTTATGTGTGCTATTTGTGTAAGAGAGAGAACCAATTTCAGATCCCTGTTTTTATAATCTTGTTATGGGCTCATATTGATAGTATCTTAATGCCCCATGCAAACTACTGAACTGAGCCCAGACTCTTGTGTTTTGAATTCCACCCTGCCCTCCCTACTGTGAGATGTCCACAGGTTTGGCATCCGCTGTTTTCCTTGCTAGGTCACCAACTGGACAAACCCTAAGCCCTGAATTGCTTGTATGGGCTGGTGGCACTGAAAGCACAACCTGGAGCACCTGTGGAGGTGGATCCAGGCAAAAGAAGGATGAAGTGGTGAGGCTGTAAAGTCATTTCTCCAGACACTGGAGATGGGAATGCCTAAGAAATGCACCTGCCAAAAATGGCTCGCAGCTGAGTGAGTGACAGACAGACAAATGTTTTTTGGACAGACAAAATGATCACGCATGTAACCCACAGAGCCTCTGGGATACGAAAATCAGGCCTGTAATTGGAGCAATAACAGGGGAAAGATCTGCTGTGGTCCATGTTTTTTCAGTCACTCCTAGCATGCCTCCAAGGCGGCCGGCCATGTGGCTTAGCGTTAGGCAGGGCTTTCTTATCCTGCCACCCTTTGCCTGTGCTTAGGACCACATCATTCACAACCACACCAGTCTTGCCCCAAAGTAAATGATATACCAATAAATCAAGAATGACAAAAACATTGATGTTGCAATTTCAGGCAGAATTTAGCCTGATGTTTTCCTCTGATCTGGTTAGTTCTTGCGCAAGCACAGCTTTGAAGGCAATTTGTATGAGTTGGAACTGTGAGAGTATGTTTTCCACAGAAGATTGTGTACATCAGTGATTTTACACTGCTGTACAGATGAGCACTTTACACTGTTTTCCACTTGCTGAAGGAAGAGAAGTCTGTAAAATAAAGGGAGCCTTTCTAAAGAATATTATCACCGAACACCCCTCCAGGATTTTGCTTTGTTGGAGATGGCAAGGATGTTATTTGCATTCTCAGCAATAAATAGATTTTTCTTCATCTGCCTGGTGTCCAATCTGTGCAGCTTCCAGGAAGAACTGTGCCTTCAGGCCTCCTCTTATATGCTCTTTCAAACGCACACAAAGGATCACACCAGGAAACAAGTAGTATCTTCTAATTTCCAGTTTTTGCAGCTCTGGAAATCTAGCCAGAATCCCTGAGTAAGGTTGGGGATATTAGCTAGACCTCAAAAATCAGCATCTGCATAAACAGGAGGTTGTCTTGAGACTGGCTTTTGAAATTATATAGATATTTTTATTTTTCAATCCCTTCTCAAACAGGCTGTCATGCTGCCTCCCTGGCTCTCCAACGTACACGTGCATTTTGGATGGAGATAAAGTATCACCATCTACTGGTGGCTGAAAGGATAACGGCAGAATATTTTAGAAGGGAATGAAATAAAAGAATTGGCTGCACTTTTTCCAGGTACTGGTGTGAGATGATGCAGAGAGCCCAGCTCCAAGGGAGGGGAAGGTGGCTCACAGGGCCATTTTGCACTGCCTCACCCTGAAGGCCCCCTTCCTGAAGCCTCCTTGGCTGTGTTAAAGCAGCTCAAGCCTGCCAGAGTGGTTCTGGCTTGCCCTTGCTGTGGTAGCACCTGCCCTTTGGTCTTGGGCGCAGGAAAGAGCTCCTGGCACTGTCTGCTTATTGTCTGTGTGCTGTATTGGGTGATGTTCTTGGGAGGTGGAGCAGTTGGGGCTTGGTTGCCTGGAAATGGGAAGTGAAGGCTATGCCCGCGAGCCACATCACCTCAGGAAGCAGCCAGCCCTTCCATGCAGGAACTGGGCTCAGGTCTCTGGGTTGCAAAGGGCTCTGGCCAGCTGGGCAGCTTCCAGGCTGCCATAGGCAAGTGTCAAGTGCAGAAAAGATCCTGTTTCTGCTATGCCCTTTGCAGCAAAGTGACCAGTGAACCCAGAGCAGGGGTGTGTGAAGATACGAAGATGCTATTTGCTGCTCTGATTCACACGTGTTGATGCTTGTTGATGTCAGACAGACATGACAACCTGAAGTGACCTGGAGGACAGGGATAAGTTGGGGTCATCTCCTGTTGACAGGGAGGGTGCTCCACAGGCCATGACTTTTCTGCTGTACTTGCTTTAAGAATAAAAGAAAGCACAGCCACGGTATGGCTTGTACTCTTCAGAAATCCCCCAGCAGAGGTGCAGGGTCCCACAGTCCAAGCAGAACCCTCAGCAGGTGAAGGCAGGGGTGAGCATGCCTAGAGACAGTCATGGCGGTAAAAGTGCTGGTGATGGGATGCCTTTGCTCAAAGCCCCCTGTGTCTGCTATGTCCCATCTGCTGAGTGAGAGGCAATAGGTTATAAGCGAGGTTGCTGAGGTGGTCCTGTGGTGTTGCAACACTTTCACAGCAGTGAGCAGAGACCATGGAGCTGGCCACGAGCAGCGGGCAATAGACCACCCGCACCCAGCTGGGATAACTTCCGCAAGGGGCTGCAGGCAGGTTGTCCTAGCCCATCCTTGACCAAAGGGGTCACCAGCACCTGCAGGGTCTGAGGGAGATGGAGTGGAGAAATAAGGGAGATGATGGAAGTAAACAGAGCGAAGGGGTATCAGAAAGCAGCTGGGGAACTGACTGAGAGGAGAAGAGTCAGGGACTTCATGGTGGTGATGGGGGATCTCCTTTAGTAAAGCAGATCTTGCCCTGCTTCCCCAAGGTACCTGTGTGACAGACTTCTACTAAAGCCTTGCCTTTCGTTTACATGCAGAGTGTGTCAAGGTGGCAGCCACCCTGGAAACTACAGTACAATACAGGCACACAGCTTTCTTCCCGATGCTGGATGGGTTTTGAGGCCTGGGCCAAGCTTCATGTTGCTGCAGCACCCAGGTTTTAGTGTGGATGCAGTCTCTGCTGAGACAGCAGGATAGAAACAGGACAGAAACAGCTGCTCATACATTTATGTCAGTTAGGGTGCAGAGGAAATTTGTCTCTTCTTCCCAGGTTGCTTGGACCTGTTGCGTGGAATAGTCTTAAGAGAGATTCCTAGGAACTGCAGCACCCACCAAATGCATGGACTTCTAAGACAGACACCACCAGGCTTTAATAAATACTGACATTGCTTTGATTGCCAGTTAGAAGGTAATCAGAGGGAAGAAGGACTAATAGTCAACCCATCTTTTAGGTGTTTTACGCTTTTTCTTACTGAGGACTTCAAGACTTCTCTTTCTCTTGGATTTGTTCCACGTAACTCCAGAACTCCAATACATCTGATGTTCCATGAAAAAGACTGCAGCCTTGGCTCTGGGGAAGGCAGAGAATCCACGATCCTTGAAATCGTGGGACAGCTCTTGAGAGTTGAAAATACTGCAACTTGTGTTGCTGGGTGCATGACTCCTTGTCAGGCAACCAGTGAATAGCGCTGAGGGACTGTTTAGGACTTGGATGGGATCTTCTGGAACTTTGTCAAAGTTCACCTTTCCACAAACCCACAAAATGTTTAACGTCACCGAATTAGCAAATTCTAATGAAAGAACTATTTCAGTAGATGTTTCTCTACCTTTCTGTTGTGGCTAACACATGAAACAAAGAGAAGAGGGTGTTAAAATTCAAATGAAAAAATCTATTTTTAATTTTAAAAAGGCAGCCCTTGCAAGCACACAGTGTGCATTATGGCACAGCATTTACTTATGTGGTTCTGCTCTGCAATCATTGCCCAGGGCAAACGTATAAAGGAGTAGGAGTAAGGATGCAGGGGCAGCTGTAAATTTCTAGTTTCTCATCATTTTCTGACTCTTAGCTTTGCAGTCATCTTTCTGGGGCAGCAGAGAAGGAAATGTCAGGCCATGGGGCTGTCCCCCAGGCTGGAAAGAGCAGCAAAACATTTCCTACCCTACAGCAAATGCAGCTGCAGCACCCGCCTGCCTCTCCAAAGCAAGCAGAGGAGAGCAGAGGTCATTTTCCTAGGTCATTGCTGCTATAGCCATTAAGATTTTTGTTGTTCTTGGATTATTGCTTTGCTTTGTCTTATTTTCACTGGAGCCGAATGTAGACATTGAGAACTGCAAATGAGTAATGTCTGATCTCCAGGCTTGAGTTAAAGGTCTTTACTATGTTTCTCCTGTACCACCATGAGATACAAGGGAGAATTAGGTTTGACTTTGTGGTCCTTATGCATTGAAAATGTCCTTCAGTATCCCAGTGACTGCACGGGGAGCATTCGTGTGACTTTTGGGATACAGATCATCTGCTTTGTTATTTTTTCCAATCCTAGTGTTGTTGCAGTTTATTTTGGCTATCTCTTTGAAGGAAAAAAAGAAATCTTTCAAGCATATCAGGCATTATTTTGTGCACTGTGGTTCTCCTTTGCTTCTCTGAAGAGTTCTACCACATAAATAAACTTCCACAAGTGAAAAAAGATGTGTTTTTAATATCAAAATTTGTTCCTCAGCCATTTTTCACTGCTTTGTTGGCAACCACTGATGTTGGATCAGGGGGAAAATATGTTCCAAAATAAATTTTGCAGTGACTATTTTGGATTCAGTTGCCCATTTGATTGTGCCAAGCAGATCAACATTCAAAACACCTTAATAATAAAACTTTCTTCTGCTTGTTTGCAAAAGCAAAATCCAAGACCTATTTATGGAGAGAGACACTTAAAAAAACATATTCCATGCCCCTGAACCATGTGCACCACAAACCCAGTTGTTTCATTAGTTCATTGCCACCTCCATGCAGAGTATCCTGCTTGTTTGGGGGTATTCTTTTCAAAGAGCTCCTTGCTGAACTCAGGGCACCTGCAGCCCTGGGTCTCCCCTGATATTCTTGGGTTTGTATTTCTGTCTCTGACACCTGTTGGGACTGAGTCCTCTCTGTCACTGGGGAGAAAGTTTGGGGCTTTCCTTGGCAATAAATGCTAGATTTGCTGATGCAAGTGGAGGTGCTCTTTTAGTATTACTTCCTGAGCAGGACACACAGTCTTCACACACTTTTTTTAGCTTCTGCAAAAATCTGTTGGAACTCTCTAAGAGGGACTGGGTTTCATTGTGGCTTTGCAGCAGAGTTGTCCCTTTTCCATTTCATCTCCTTTCAGTGAGGATTGGACATAGAGTGAACTTTTTCCAACCAGTTTTTACAGTACATCCTTCATTCTGCAGGAAATTAGAGAACCTTTGCTCGGTGACATTTGTGTCATCACACAGTGGACTCATTTTACTGCCCATTGCCAGGTAAATGGTACCATGACATTGAACAGGGTCATTCACACGGGGACAGGTTGCAGGATCAAGCCCTAGATCTAGATTAGAATACAAGAGAAAACATTGATTTTTCTATGTAAACTTTGTGGGTATTGTATCGGTTGTGTGAAGGTTGTGTGCTTGTTCAGCTCTAGAGCTGCCCAGCAGCTCTAAGTAAAGCACTTGGTTTGCACCTACTCCTGAGCAGGGGCTCTGGACATCCCTGGGGTCCTTGGAACATGCTGAGCCAAGAAACTCAAGATCCAACAGGTCCATCACAGAGCAGCCGTGCCACAAGGCTTTGTTCCTGTTGTATCTTTACTGAACACATAAATCAGAAGGAATTTAGGGGTAGGGGAAGTATGGAAATTAAAATATATAATGGTATTTGATTTTTTTTGCAGTGAAGAAGGAACTGAAAGTGTGACAGAGATACAGGATCGTTTTGTCACATCTGGACAACTTGGAAATGACTGACTGGAATTTTGCGACCTTTTTTTCAGGAAGCCAACTAAGGAGAGTTGCAGGCTGGAAATGATTTTGATACAGAGTTTTAAACAACTCAGTATATACTTAGAAGAGAAGTGCCAGCAGTGCCCTGCTGACTCTGCTCTGGAACGACCAGAGTAAGGAGTTGATCAATGCTTCCATGTTGGGCATGACCACTTAGTTAAGATTTACTTTGAAACTATGGTCTGCTGCTTTTAGCCAAAGCTTCTCATAGTTTAATAGTGAAAACAACCTTAAAACAGTATCATCTGCCTTGCAGGACTTTTTATTCCTCATTTGATGTGTTGGGGATTTTTTTAAAATTTCAAAACACAAGGAAGAAGAATACTCTGTAGAGCACTCCTGGCACGTCCTTCTCAGTGCACAAGAGCATGTCTCACCTGAGATCCTAACAGTGGGCTCGTCAACTCCGAGTGTCTTCTGACATGGATTTGCCCATTGAGCCTATGGCTGGTGCTCCTGTGACTTGTTATGTTTACCCAGACTATTATTTGCACCGCAGAGCAATGTCCCCAACACAGAGATACTTGCAAGACCAGTGAAAGCTTTCAAGCCCTAAGAACATAGAGAGAGTTTTGGAGATGAGGAGCCAACCCACTTGGCGCATGTAAGAGAATCCAGGAAAAGCCTCTTTTTTGGCAGCTCTTTGGAGGGGTAAGAACCCAGGCTTACCATGAGGTACAGGTTTCATTAAATGTTGATGCAACATAGTTTCTCCAAACACCAAAGTGCTTGGAAGAGCTGCCCTAGAGTACATTTCTGCCGAGCCGGTGGTTAAATCCAGATTCAAAATGCAAAGCATGCTCTGGCAGAAGTATTTCAGGATTTCATCTGGCATTTAAATAAATTTACATCTGCAAGAAAGTCTTCACATGTGCTATAATCCTACTACAGTAATCCTTAAATAAATATTTATCTACTTGAAACGGGAAAGCTGTACTATTTTGACAAGAAATACATGTGAAATCTTGCTCATTCAGTTAACACCACCACCAGGTTTTATGGCTGGCCTGGCGTCAATGACTGCACCAGATATACATAACCTCAATAAATATGAGGGTCTGATTTGTTCTCACATGCACTGTTATAATTCCAAACTATTTCCTTGCTAGCAGAGGAAATATTCCATATTACTGTGCTAGAAAGATCCATATAAGTAGCATTGATGATATTATTATATACAGTAGCTAGAATTAAAAATGAGCCTCCTACAGTTTTCAGGTTGTAATTATGTACTTGATTTCTGAAGTGGAATCTAGTTCCATACAGTGTAATTAAGAAGAGTAAGAAGTTCTGAGTTATCTTATATGGTGTTTCCTTGCAGATTTTTTTTGATACTTGGTAGAAACAGCCTTCCTTTTACATGATTTACAGGAAGAATTTGGAGACAGAGTCACTATCTTTCTTACAGAGAGGGAAAATTGTGCTACCCCCTTTTAGCAAGAACATACATTACTGAGCTCTTTCAAGACTCACTGCCTCTGCGGTTACGTGTTATCATCTTCACTGGAGCTGGGGAAACTGGTTAGCTCAGATGCCAAATCTGTTTCCTATCAGGTGTCCCCAGTGTTTCCTGTGAAGAGTCTGACTCTGAAAAGATGGCTAAGAATTGTGTGTTGGCACATTAACCCTTTCTTTCTAAGAGGTAAATCTTGTCATAAAATGCAAATATCACATCTATTATTTTGACAGATCCTTCAAATGTGTAAACAAATTCTGAAGAGAGTTTTATTTCAAGCTATGTGTGAGAATACTGTTTCTTAGTCATCTGTAAAAGACTATAAACACTATAAATAACATGCCATTAATAAGTCTGGTAGTGGTTAAAATTGATTATACTTTCTTTTTTTTTCCTGGCCAGCTCATTTTATACTAATTCATTTAGATGCTACGAAAGTGAAGGAGAAAGGTCCCTTTCTTGACACGCCTCCTGGTCTGGCCTCTGCAGAGGCTCTCAGTGCCTGACTGACTCTGCTTGAACAGTTTGCTTTAATATCAACAGGGCACTTCTCAGTTCCTTTAATGACATCCCTTTTCCACTTGAAGTGAAATAACCTATTGCTTCTCATCCTATTTTAAACCTTTGGACATCTTCCTTGAGTGCACAAATTGAATGACACCATTCACCTACACTGTAGTTTGCGAACCTGAGTCCTTCTGAGGATAATTGCATAAACAGTGCAGTGACTGCTCAGAGAAGGAGACATCAGACTGGGAAAGACTAATGTCATGCAGGAAGAGAGATACCAACCCCCTCAGATCCAAACCCTTTGGGTGCTGGCTCCTGCAGAGGCTAAGAGCTGCTCCTCTTTAGGCCTTCTGGCCATCCTGAAGCTTGGCAGTGCTGCAGAGACTGGTGTGGTTCTGCCAGCCTGGAGCACATCTTTGTGGAAATATCCTTGAGGTGGTGCTGGGACCAAAGCCTTGGTAACCCACATTCCTGTGGTTGTCATCGGCACCTGGTAATCCTCAGGATGGTCTTTCTCCTTTTGGAGGCACTGCATGCAGTATGGGTGTTCCTCAGATCAGGGAATGGGGTGCAGATCTGCTCTCTGTGCCCTTATGACCATGCCAAAATAATTCACTCGCTGATTTTCAGTCCAATATTTGTGTACAGTGGGGGTTATTAGACTCTTGGCTGCTCTCTTTAAAATAGGGCAAAGTGGAGATTCATGTTTATGGCCATTGAATCCCAAAGTGAGCAGGCAGCCACAAGGCAAGAAATCATTTGAGAGTTTCTGTTTTTTAATATGTACAAAAAACTCAGAGCTGTGCACTTTGGAAGCAATGCTGAAGGCTGAGAGTCCAAAATAGAGCCTGCTTCCCACTGGTTAAGCAGCTCATGTATCTGTTCCCTTCTCACACAGGCTGTTCTCTTTCCTGTGTACTGCTAGCTGCTGAAATAGAAACCTTCAGGCAGGCTTGTGGAGATTGTCCTACCCAAGCCTGGAGATTCCCTCTCACACCAGGGTGCAGAGTTGAGCATGTTCCCAGCTGTGCCTCTTTCTTACAGTGCATGAGGGTCCACGCCAAGGAGCAGACAGGTCCCAAACCCAGGGGCACCACCAGCATCTGCTCCCAGTTGCCAGCTTCCTAGCTCCCAAATGCCCCACGTCCTTTGGCTGCTGTCATAGCAGATGTCATGCCCAGGGAGGCCAGACCTGTGCCTTGAAGGACTCTCTAACCTTGGCATGGGTGGGTACAGTGTGGCTCAGGCAGCTCTCCTGCCTGGGGAAAAGCAACCAGGGCTGGTGCCATTTGTTATTGCTGTTATTTTCCTTGCACACAATAAAGAGCAGAAGATTTCTCTGAAGAGCAGAGCTCAGAGCTGAAATTATTTTTTTTCCTTTTGATATAAAAAAACTGGATAAACAAGCCCCTAAGGTCAGCATTTTAGCCATATATTTAATTTCATTTCTTCTGAACCCATCTACATTTTCAGCTACAACAGTGTTTTCTTATAGGAATATATTCTTATTTTAAAACTGCGATTTAATTATATGAAGGAATATTTCTATAAACTTGTTTTCAAACTAGATAGTTTTACTCCATGTGCCTACTTGTGTGTGATGAAAAATTGAGTAATTGTTGTTGCTTGTCCATCCATTCCTGATTTTATGGGCCTATGTCATATCACGTCTCTTGGCTGAGGATCCAGCCAAGTCTTAGTTTATGTAGTTTCCCATTGCATGGAAATTACTCTCTCTTGGCTTTCATCTTCCCTCTGGTTCTAGTATGTCTATTTTGGGATGGGAGTACAAAAACTATGCACATGCAAGACCGAAGTGTCTCATGGATTGGCACAAGAGTAGGAATATTTTTTATTTCATTTGTCCCAAATGAATCACAAAGTCTCCGAGCTTGCACCTTGGCTCAGTGCAGCTGTGTGAAGGAAGAGACGAGGATGTCACTCCAAAGCATATTGGGAAGGAGGAGCACCTCCCTGAGAGTGGTACTGTCGTCTGGAAGCTTTCCCTTAGCCAGCTGGTTATCATCTTTCCCGATGATTTATGAGTAGCCCAAGTCTATTTAAAAAATCTGGTCTGGTTTACAGCTTAATCCAGAATTTTAGAATAATGAAATGTGGTCTAACATGGGAAACCCATGGGGAATTTCACAGAAATGCCAGCTGTGCAGCAAGAGTGTGCTGGGCTGGAAAAGAGTGTAGGAGAAAGCTGGAACTTCACCTGCTTCTACCATGTAAGCTTTTGCCCCCCCTCATGCTCAAACGTTGGCATCCTCAAATCAAACTAGCAAACTCCTCCTTGTGCAACAACAGATGACACAAAAACCTCATGTGCCAGTTCAGACTTCAGTTTTGTTTTGATATTCATTTTCATATGAATTGCTTTTGCTGTGCACTTGCATAATCAGGAAGTTATGTGGACACACAAAAGGGAAGGGAAAAAGGGGGCACTTTGCCAGGGAAGGGACATAGCTTGCTGGAACAAGCACTTTGGTAGCACATCCAAAGCCATGAATTGGCTCTTTTTGTCCCTTCTGTCTTTTTCATGTGTGCTTGAAATAAATCATAGTTTGAGGTTTCTCAAATAAATAGAATAAAATCCAGCACCTCATTATTTTATTTGTTTCATTTCACAACACTGTTCATTTTCTCCATCTGAACTGAAGCGGCGACAGAGGATGGGGGACCTGATTTTGCCCTTTACCCAAGCTGATGTCAAGAGTGATGGTTCTGGGATGATGTGTTTCTATGTTGGGGAATTTCAGAGGAGCATGAGATGTGTAGTAAGTGCACAAAAACACTCCTTCAGTTTCCTGAGTAGCTGATATTATATTTGTCAGAGTACTGAGTGGTTTGATTTGGTTTGTTTTTCTCAATCAGTGCTTATGTTAAGCTTTGCATGCTTTAATCATGCCCTTCAGAATATTCATCTGAACAGGAACAATATTTAGTACCTTAAAATAATTGCCATGAGAGGACTAGAAGCCCTTGAGCGTGCACAGACCAAGTTCAGTCCCTCTCGAGTCAGCCAAGTAAATTTAAAAGTAAGAGGAGCAGCATTCTGAGTAGTCGCTGCTTTCTGCTTGAAATCCCACATAGGCCAGCGTGTCAGGCTGTAGGAGGAATACTAAATAAACTGTTAATCCCAAGGGCTTGGCAGGAACTCGCTGAGCATACCTGCCTCACTGTGGTCTTTTAGCATATAGCAGGCATCAGCACATCCAGTAAAAGATAAACTGGGTCAACGGGGAGAAAAGCAACTTCAAAACCCATTTTATTTCATCCAGGCCATTTCCACCACAAGGCTTGGGAGCCGAATATATGAAAAGGGAGGACAAAGCAGCAGAAAGGCTCTAAGGATATTGGTTTTGATAGCATGTACATCACCATGTTCTTTCACAGCAACATTGGTTGAAAGAGGAACATGACTCTACAAATTTTGAGGAATCACATGTACCAAATGCAGAAGTGAAGAGGAGGGACAGCTTCAGCTGGCACTGTGTTAAATCAGTGGTGGCTGTTGAAAGCTCTCTTAAGTGAAGAGAGATGCTGGAAATAGATAGATTTTTTTGATGCAGGGTGTGTGCTATAGAGTGTGAAATGTCATCTGTCATGGGACTCTACACAGACAAGGATAAAGCTGTACAGGAAACTAAAGGGTTACTGATAAGAGCATAATACCCAAAATTCCTAGAGAATTTTGCCAAAATGTGTTATTTTTCTTTCCTCTGCTGTCTAGGAGTGGTGGTGTACCAGCAAGGAGAGAGAAGAGTGTTGCTTCTCTTGGGAGGTCCTTGCTGTAGTGTTTGCCATCTGTGCTGCTTGGCTTTGGCATTATCTTCATCTACTCCTGATTCCCTTGCACCACTGTGTGGAAAACCCCATCTGGAGTATTGCTTGATGAGAACAGCTGCTCCATACCTCTTAAGAAATGATGGATGTGGCAACGGGACTCGGTAAGAAGTTTTCTGTGGGGCTGCGCTCAGACAAGGTTGCAGATTAGAGTTTGGCTTTGCTTTCTAGCCATTGGTGGATTTCGCCTGGCTCAGCTCTGCAGCAATCTTTACAGTGTTTATGTAGCCAATGCCAGCCTGAGATTAGACTTTCTGAGTGAGAAATGCTTGAATATGTCTTTGGAAACTCAGCTAAACAAGCCCCTTTTTTCTTTGGCTCTTCATAGCCTAAAGGCAATCAGTTCAGCGAATGCAAACTCACCTGTGGCATTTTGTATCCCCAGCGGTTGTGAGGGGTAGGAATGGTTCTATGGGTGGGTGTGTGCAGCAATAGCTTTGGAATCTGTTGGCAAAGTTGTCTAAAATTTTTTTGCCTTCAAATGAGACTTTTTGATGAGACTACTTGGCTGCATATCTGTGGGTAGTCTCTGCCTGATTTTTGCCAAACACACACAAAATATGCCTCTCCTTTTCAGTCATTTCTTACAAGAAGGAAGTGTTTTTCTCAACAATGTTAGTTACATTTAATCACTCTTCACCCTGTGTTATAGTCATCTGACAGTAGGAAATAAGTAGCTCCTATTGATGTGTGCAGTGTAATTTCTGCTTGTCTGCTTTCTTAACCAGGGTGCTACTTTGCAGTACACAGTACACTCTGTGTATTCCAGATCCCCGGGGCGCTTGCGTTTGGTCTCCTTCCAGCTCTGAAATCTGTGCTGCCACTTCCTCATTGCTGAGACCACCAACAGACAGGACCTGGAAGTCCAAAATGCAGTGGGTTAAGACACTACTGGCACTCAGGTCCAACCCACCTTTCTGCCAGCACAGACAGGGCCAAAAAATCTGTACCTCAGCCAGCCTGTTTCACAGACCATATATTTGCTGAGGCATCAAGCAGAGAGCCACGGAGCAGACAGCTGGTTTTGGTGTCATCTTCAGTCACTTCATCTAAATCTGTCAGATCCCCCCTGACTGTGTCCTTGGTTATTCATGCTAAATAGCTTAAGCTAACCTGATATGCTGCTGTTTCTTCTGCACTGTTAAGGAGCCACTCTGCTTGTCCCAAAGAAACTCCAGTTTCAGAGACAGCTCCGTATTTTGGCATGGCAGCAGTGACAGGAATTCAGTCATCACCGATGGGGTTTAACTCATCAGCCGCAACAGAAATTTCATGTCACCAATTTTCTCTCTGAATGCATTTATGAACTAGAAAGCACTACTTGCATGCCTGATCACTTGCATAGCAAAGGACATAGACTTTCAACTTGTTTTGTTACTAACTTAGTTGATAAGTATCTCTATATAAAAGAGTATCTATCTGTCAGTCTATCTCACTCTCTAGATAGGAGGAAAACCTAATTTGATGATGTATAGAAAATTTCAAGGAGAAGAGAATCCATCAGTTCCTTTGATTGATGGCTCCAATAATTATCTACACTTTCTGCTATGGACTTGGACCTTGTTTCTCATTTCAATTAATCTGGCAACTTTCAGATTTTTGACTTATATTATCCCTATCTCTGTTAGGGTACAGGACCACTTGGTAATTGTATTTTTCCTTCTTCAGGTTTTAATGAAACATAAATTTGAGTAACTTCTTAATTTTTCTTCTAACAAGATTAGAAAAGTAAACTCTGAGCTCCCTTCCCCTCTTTGATATTTTGGGTTCATTGTTTCGCGTTTAGGAGGGCTCTGGGGAGTGCACAAGACCATGCTGTCACTTTCTTGGTCATGTTAATGGTGAGGAAGTTGTGCAGGATAATCTTGGACCAGAGAAAGCTTGAGAAGACATTGCCCAGATTTTGCCAGTGAGCCCTGTGTCCCCTGGCAGGCTTTCTGCTGTTGTGTCCTGGCTTATATGTGATCACCAATCCCACAGGAAGGGAGGAATCATATTAAAAGAATAATAATTGAAATAAAATTAAAGACTTGGGATTTTGAGTGTACTGAGTTCTGTTTAATTAGAACATTCTCTTTGGAATTTCTCTTTAGATTAAACTTTTGCTAAAAGGTATTTTTAAGATTGCTGTCAGGTTTCTCTGACTTTTATAAGGCATACCTGAAGAACTCTATTGTAAAGATATCACAGAATTTAGCTCCTGCTTTCCCTAGAAGGCAAAGTCAACATGCACACCCTATAGGTGTAGTCTAAAACTGAAACAATACTCAGATAGTTCAGTGTTTCCCCTCCCTGTCCCTGGACACAGGGAGGGGAAACAGAATGAGGACATCACCATTAATGAGGAAGTGATCAGTGACCTGCTATGCCGCCTAGATGCACACAAGTCTATGGGACCAGATGGGTTACACCCAAGAGTACTGAAAGAGATGGCAGACGTGCTGGCCAAGCCTCTCTCCATCATCTTCCTTAAATCGTGGCTGACTGGAGAGGTCCCCATGGACTGGAAGGTGGCGAATGTAACGCCCATCTATAAGAAGGGCAGAAGAGACAATCCAGGAAACTATAGACCTATCAGTCTGACCTCGATACCAGGGAAGATTATGGAACAGGTCATCTTGAGCGCTGTCACCAGCCATGTAATGAGCAGCCAGGGGATCAGGCCTAGTCAGCATGGGTTTATGAAAGGCAAGTCCTGCCTGACGAACCTGATCTCCTTCTATGATAAGATGACCCGATTGTTGGATGGGGGGAAGACAGTGGATATAATATTTCTGGATCTTAGCAAAGCATTTGACACTGTCCCCCACCACATTCTGGTGGAAAAACTGGCTGCTCATGGCCTGGACGAACGTACGATCTGCTGGATCCAGCATTGGCTGGAAGGACGATCCCAAAGGGTGGTGCTCAATGGAGTTAAATCCAGCTGGCGGCCGGTCACAAGTGGTGTTCCTCAGGGCTCAGTACTAGGGCCTTTCCTTTTTAATATTTTCATCAATGATATAGATAAGGATATAGAAAACACTATTAGTAAGTTCGCAGATGACACTAAGTTGGGTGGGAGTGTTGATCTGCTTGAGGACAGGGAAGCTCTACAGAGGGACTTGGATAGACTGGATAGATGGGCCAATGTTAATGGCATGGCCTTCAACGAGGCCAAGTGCCGGGTCCTGCACTTGGGCCACAACAACCCCATGCATCGCTACAGGCTTGGGGCAGTGTGGCTGGAGAGCTGCCTGGCAGAAAAGGACCTGGGGGTGCTGGTCGACAGGAGGCTAAACATGAGCCAGCAGTGTGCCCAGGTGGCCAAGAAGGCCAATGGCATCCTGGCTTGCATAAAGAATAGTGTGACCAGCAGAAGTAGGGAGGTGATTGTCCCCCTGTACTCAGCACTGGTTAGGCCACACCTTGAGTATTGTGTCCAGTTCTGGGCACCTCAGCACAAGAGAGATATCGAGGTGCTGGAGCGAGTACAGAGGAGGGCAACAAAGCTGGTGAGAGGCCTGGAAAACAAGGCTTATGAGGATCGATTGAGGGAGTTGGGGTTGTTTAGTCTGAGGAAGAGGAGGCTGAGGGGAGACCTCATCACTCTCTACAACTGCTTGAAAGGGCACTGTAGAGATATTGGTCCTGGTCTCTTCTCACGGGCAATGAGCGACAGGACAAGAGGGAATGGCTGCAAGCTGCAGCAGGGTAGGGTTAGGCTAGACATTAGGAAAAAATTTTTCACGGAGAGAGTGGTCAGCCAGTGGAATCAGCTGCCCAGGGAGGTGGTGGAGTCACCATCCCTGACTGTGTTTAAGAGCAGATTAGATGTGGTGTTGAGAGATCTAGTGTAGGGGGGAATTTGTAGAGTAGGGCTGATGGTTGGACTTGATGATCCCAGGGGTCTCTTCCAACCTAAATGATTCTATGATTCTATGATTCTATGATAGATTCTCCTGTCTTCCCTTTAGACTAATGGTCCTCTGTTACCCCAAAGAGTTTAAATTGAGCAATGACCCATGAAGTTCTCGTTGTTTTCCTGCACATTCAACTTGCTTTTATGAATTTCTGAATTGCTTTAAGATTATTCAAGAAGAGTGTTTATTCATATTGAAAGAGTAAAGAAGAGTTTCCATGATGAAGTACTCTATTCATATGCACTCATCATCTGCGTGGCTGGAATATTTCCAGACAGAAGGATACTGTGAAGGAAGAGCTGCTGAAAACCTGAAACTGAAGTAGTCCACACTGAATATAGTTAGATGTATCATTGCAGATGTCCATTGGAGACACTCACTAGACTTCCACACTTCCAATACTTCCTCTTTGGGTTTTTATTGGGCTGAATATAAATCCTGAGTGAGTTCTCCAGAAGAGTCTTGTGTGGTTATTCCAGAGTCCCATCCGTGAGACAGAGAAGCTGTAATGAATTGCTTTGGGCTGCTACGACTGCCTCATGCCTGCCTGGAAAAGAAGATATCTTGAGCATATTTGTCTTGTAGTGGCTATCGGCAAACTACTCTCCCATCAGCCTTGCTATGGCTCTGTTTCTTTTAAGATTGATAAGAAAATGCTTGGACTGCCCTGAGAAAACAGGGAATTGTAGGGTTCCTTCCTTGGGGTTCAGGAGAATCCCAAAAGTCTTTGCATAGCTGGGTGGGCATGTTGATCCATTTTATCACTCACTTGCAACACCACTAACCATGCCTTTAAGTCTGTTAAAAGTATAATGACACACAAGCTATTGCAATCTAATTGCAAAACACTAAAACCATCAATGTAAAACTCATAAAAAGGCTTGTTTTACTTTCCAGCAGTCAAAAGCAACATCTGCACTCCTTCCCTACTTCTTGTGAAGACACGTTTTCTCAAGGTTTTTACGAGGCCAATAATTCAATGATAGATACTTATGCAAGTAAAGACCCGTTCGGGGCTTGCTCTCTAGAAGCTTCCTTTGTGTTTTCGTTGATAAATGTATTTGCAATGGTCCCGCAGGTCTTTTCTGGAACAGAAAGTGGTAACTTCAAAACAGGAGGTGAGAGAAGGTTACAATCAAGCTAAGTCGTGATTGATTTCAGTGAGACTTATTTCACTAGTCTGATGGAACAACTCAGTAGAGCTCAGGGGTGGAGTCAACTGTCCACGAGTAGCGCTCAGGGATGAGCATGACTTGAGTGCTGGTGGCAGTAGTTAGATCATCTGTGATTCTTGCTTGACACAGCTGCAGATCCGGTGTTCTTTATAATACTGTTCCTCATCTGTGGGTTACAAGCCTCATCAAAAAGAGTGGGGAAACAAATGGGTCAGAAGTTAGCTGCATTTAAGAAGTCATTAGCTATGTCCATGGAAATATGTTGGCAACACTACCAGTTATCTGCCACCCACACCACTTTTTTATTTAGGGTTCAGCTGGAATTTGAAGCTCAGGGTGCATGAAAATATATATAAGAACCACATCACAGGCACGTTCCTCATATACCTCTCATATTTTGGTGACATCGTAATTTGACTTAAAAAAGAGGAGACCAGGAACAGCCTGTACCAGCAGATGCCACATTTTTCCTAGTGAGAATGACAAACTGAAGGAGATTATTTTGTAAGCCATCTCCTCTTCCAAGTTGTTAAAATAACTTCTTCCTCAAAGATTGTGCAATATTGACCATCTCTGTTGAACAGCTTGATTGTGAGTGCTAGAAATCAGGTTAAACTTGTAACTGAAGTTTTTTGTGATGAGCTCTTGCACATTCCCCTTGTGGGATTAAAAGACCAACAATTTAAACCTCTGGAATACCCTAGAGTGTTGTTTGTTGTGATCACCTCGAATCTTCCCGTCCTGGTGGTTTCCAAAGGCATTATAGGAAAGGGATCACAACCTCTCCTCGGTTTCTTCTGCTTATAAAATCCCTAAAATTCTGAAGTAAATAGAGCTTAGATGTGGATAGTCTCATCTTGACATGTTTTAATTACAGGTATCTTCCATTTCTTCTTTAGATGTTCCCTGCATTTTCTGTAGCCCAAGAGTTCAGCACAGAGCACAATGTGCAGAGAAAGAGAGCCATGTACTGTATGTGAACAGGTCTGTGGCTATTTCCAGGCGACTCTGGTGAAAAACAAGCCAGTGAGGAATAAGGGCAACTAAAAGCACTGTCAGTACTCCATGTAGCATTGGTGTAACCGGAGAGGAGGAAGGCAGGCTTAAAGCATGTTACGCATCTTCTCAGGCTTTAAAGGAAAAGGCAAATCCGTGACCACCACACGTTTAAGAGAGCAGATATTGCAGACATGACATTAATAAACCTTGGAAATGCAGACGTGGGAGTTTGTTATTAACTTTCATAGGAGTGAGTGAGAATTCCCTTTCTTTATTCTGATGCAGACAGTAAAGGACATTACCAGAGGCGAGCATAGAGAGAAGTGTGTGCAAGAACACCTATGAGAGACTCCACACAGAGAAAACTATTTATGGATCTTTTTAGGTTTAAAAAGTAGTGCTGAAAGGGATTTATCTATTTCTTTCCTGCTTGACTTTTACATCAAAAATATTCCCTATACTATAATGCTGTTGAAAAATGATCAATCTACTTGTGGGAAACAAGACACTAAAAACAGGCACATGAGCAGCAATGCAATATTTAGCTGGAATGTTGACTGTCCATTGGTGTTTGTTTTTGCAAATAACTATTTAACTAGTGTGGCTCTTCGGAGAAAGAAATCTTTTGTTAAAGTACTGTTGCTGCGTTCAAGCACATACCATATCAAACCTGAAAAACATTCTCCAGAAAAAAAAAACCCAGGAGGATTAAATTTAATGCTGATATTTATAAGGTAAAACCCAAGCAATTCAGAAATTGCTACCAAAAGCAAACAAATCTGTCCTTAGACTCACTGGTTTACACCTCCTAAGAAAGTAACGGCAACCTACTCTAGACCCAGTGTTTAAAAAGTCCTTTGGAGATGCAGAGAGACAGGCTGTCTGTGAGGAGCCTCTCCGGTATTCCTCCCGCTCCTAGTTGTGTAACGTGGTGTTTGCACATTTTGCTGGTCAGATCAGGAGTCACTCAGAGCCTGACAAACATCTGCTTTTTCCAGGTCTACACTGGAACAGATTGTCCCCCCAAAGCCCCAACATCTGCTCTGTGCAGAGGAACAGTTGTGGAGCTTGCTTGGTGCCAGAGCCTCTTAAAGGCACATCTCCCCGCAGAACGGCAGAGCNAGCCTCTCTGGTATTCCTCCCGCTCCTAGTTGTGTAACGTGGTGTTTGCACATTTTGCTGGTCAGATCAGGAGTCACTCAGAGCCTGACAAACATCTGCTTTTTCCAGGTCTACACTGGAACAGATTGTCCCCCCAAAGCCCCAACATCTGCTCTGTGCAGAGGAACAGTTGTGGAGCTTGCTTGGTGCCAGAGCCTCTTAAAGGCACATCTCCCCGCAGAACGGCAGAGGTAGTGTGGTAGCACAAGTATTTGGGTCAGGTTTTGGAAAGGGAAGGTTGACTTACGGTGATTTAACAGGGGATTTCTTCTTCTCAGCTTTTTCTGTGCTTCCTAAATATTGAACTATGCATATAATAAGACTGAATTAACTTGGCTTTTTTTTTTNCAGGAACAGCCTGTACCAGCAGATGCCACATTTTTCCTAGTGAGAATGACAAACTGAAGGAGATTATTTTGTAAGCCATCTCCTCTTCCAAGTTGTTAAAATAACTTCTTCCTCAAAGATTGTGCAATATTGACCATCTCTGTTGAACAGCTTGATTGTGAGTGCTAGAAATCAGGTTAAACTTGTAACTGAAGTTTTTTGTGATGAGCTCTTGCACATTCCCCTTGTGGGATTAAAAGACCAACAATTTAAACCTCTGGAATACCCTAGAGTGTTGTTTGTTGTGATCACCTCGAATCTTCCTGTCCTGGTGGATTCCAAAGACATTATAGGAAAGGGATCACAACCTCTCCTCGGTTTCTTCTGCTTATAAAATCCCTAAAATTCTGAAGTAAATAGAGCTTAGATGTGGATAGTCTCATCTTGACATGTTTTAATTACAGGTATCTTCCATTTCTTCTTTAGATGTTCCCTGCATTTTCTGTAGCCCAAGAGTTCAGCACAGAGCACAATGTGCAGAGAAAGAGAGCCATGTACTGTATGTGAACAGGTCTGTGGCTATTTCCAGGCGACTCTGGTGAAAAACAAGCCAGTGAGGAATAAGGGCAACTAAAAGCACTGTCAGTACTCCATGTAGCGTTGGTGTAACCGGAGAGGAGGAAGGCAGGCTTAAAGCATGTTACGCATCTTCTCAGGCTTTAAAGGAAAAGGCAAATCCGTGACCACCACACGTTTAAGAGAGCAGATATTGCAGACATGACATTAATAAACCTTGGAAATGCAGACGTGGGAGTTTGTTATTAACTTTCATAGGAGTGAGTGAGAATTCCCTTTCTTTATTCTGATGCAGACAGTAAAGGCGTGACATTACCAGAGGCGAGCACAGAGAGAAGTGTGTGCAAGAACACCTATGAGAGACTCCACACAGAGAAAACTATTTATGGATCTTTTTAGGTTTAAAAAGTAGTGCTGAAAGGGATTTATCTATTTCTTTCCTGCTTGACTTTTACATCAAAAATATTCCCTATACTATAATGCTGTTGAAAAATGATCAATCTACTTGTGGGAAACAAGACACTAAAAACAGGCACATGAGCAGCAATGCAATATTTAGCTGGAATGTTGACTGTCCATTGGTGTTTGTTTTTGCAAATAACTATTTAACTAGTGTGGCTCTTCGGAGAAAGAAATCTTTTGTTAAAGTACTGTTGCTGCGTTCAAGCACATACCATATCAAACCTGAAAAACATTCTCCAGAAAAAAAAAAAACAGGAGGATTAAATTTAATGCTGATATTTATAAGGTAAAACCCAAGCAATTCAGAAATTGCTACCAAAAGCAAACAAATCTGTCCTTAGACTCACTGGTTTACACCTCCTAAGAAAGTAACGGCAACCTACTCTAGACCCAGTGTTTAAAAAGTCCTTTGGAGATGCAGAGAGACAGGCCGTCTGTGAGGAGCCTCTCTGGTATTCCTCCCGCTCCTAGTTGTGTAACGTGGTGTTTGCACATTTTGCTGGTCAGATCAGGAGTCACTCAGAGCCTGACAAACATCTGCTTTTTCCAGGTCTACACTGGAACAGATTGTCCCCCCAAAGCCCCAACATCTGCTCTGTGCAGAGGAACAGTTGTGGAGCTTGCTTGGTGCCAGAGCCTCTTAAAGGCACATCTCCCCGCAGAACGGCAGAGGTAGTGTGGTAGCACAAGTATTTGGGTCAGGTTTTGGAAAGGGAAGGTTGACTTACGGTGATTTAACAGGGGATTTCTTCTCAGCTTTTTCTGTGCTTCCTAAATATTGAACTATGCATATAATAAGACTGAATTAACTTGGCTTTTTTTTTTTCCTTCCCCTTCCCTCTGTGCTTTTCAGTAGAGCAGCCCAGAAAGACCTCATGCAATCTGCTGGAAATGTGTCTTTTATCACAGAATCATAAAACAATTTAAGCTGGAAGAAGATTTTGGAGGGCAGCTGGTCCATCTCCTCAGTCAGAGCAGGGACCGCTTTGACTTGGATCTACCCGAGAAGGGAAATCAAGGATCTACCCGAGGAGGGAAATCAAGTGTTCTGGGGAGGAAAAACCTTACATACAAGAGTTGGACCTGCAACAGTTTTCGCTGTATCTTGCCTAATTCTCAGAGCCCAGAGTGACTGGGCTGCTAGGGCATATCTGTTCCAGTGAAACCCACTAGGTTAATTACAAAGGTCTCCTGTTGTAACTGGCTTTGCTAATCCACTCTGGGTAAGACAGAAAAGTAAGTGCAAATATAATAGAGGCTTCATTACAAATCAGAGTACTGATGACAGCCATGCAGATATAAGACACATTATAGAATCATAGCATGCTTAGAGTTGGAAGGGACCTTAAAGATCATCAAGTTCCAACCCCCTGCCATGGGCAGGGACACATCCCACTAGAGCAGGTTGCTCAAAGCCCCATCCAGCCTGGCCTTCAACACTTCCAGGAATGGGGCAACCACGACTTCTCTGGGCAACCTGTTCCAGTGCCTCACCACCCTCACGGGAAAGAATTTCTTTCTAGTATCTAACCTAAATGTCCCCTCTTCTAATTTAAAGCCGTTACCCCTTGTCCTGTCCCTACACTTCCTGACAAAGAGTCCCTCTCCAGCTCTCCTGTAGGCTCCCTTTAGATACTGGAAGGCTGCTGTAAGGTCTCCCCGGAGCCTTCTCTTCTCCAGGCTGAACAACCCCAGCTCCCTCAGCCAGTCTTCATAGGAGAGGTGCTCCATCCCTCTCATCTTCGTGGCCCTCAGCTGGACCCGTTCCAACAGTTCCGTGTTCTTTCTACGCTGAGGACTCCACAGCTGGACACTGAACTCCAGGTGGGAGTTACACACACATTATATATTTTACCTTTATGAAATGACAGCAATATTTTACATTGTGTGCTAAAACTTTGTAATAAAATCCCCTATGTAATATATCCAAATAACGGAGCAGATTATAAGGCTACTAAAGGATTAACAATCAGATATTCCTGGGGAAAAAAATTGTCTAGACCCTCCTTTAACTGAAGCTGTCCACATGAAATACATTAGAGCCTAAATATATTAGATTATAAAGGATTGTCACAGGAGGATGTAAGCATATAATTGCCTCCTTTAATTTAATTATTTTAATGG
The DNA here is from genome assembly GCA_013400555.1 of Jacana jacana. NCBI lineage: Eukaryota > Metazoa > Chordata > Aves > Charadriiformes > Jacanidae > Jacana > Jacana jacana. The sequence goes on from VZTM01025407.1 coordinate 64,698, forward strand.
GGAAAAAAAACCCGAGCTTGCTGCAGGTGCTGCCCGGCGGGGTGAGGCAGAGAGAGACCCATCTTTCAGAGGAGCGCGTCCGGGGCGCCCAGCCTGCCTGACAGGCTGAACTCTTCCCTCCTTTCCCTCCCTCCCTCAGGAACGAGCGCCCCAAGGCCGCAACGCGGGACAGCCCAGCCCCTCTCCCCCGCTGCCGCCGGGGTAAAGGCCGCCCAGNGTGCCTCTCCTCCGCACAGCCGGGACTGCGACGCCGAGGTTCCTGGCTTGCTGCCTCCCCGCCATGGCTCTCAGCTCCGAGAGGCTCTTCGACACCCTGGGACACTTCGGCAGGTACCGGGGCAGCCGCGTCCCGTCCCGTCCCGGTGGGGCTGCGCGGCCCCGCGCGCCGGCACAGAGGGACAGACAGAGGGGACTGCCAACACTCCGTACATTCCCAGGCAGGGGCTGACAG